>JAVQJF010101630.1:0-32199 GCA_036023855.1 Gadopsis marmoratus | reverse complement strand
CCCCCCCCCCCCCCCCCCCATACTGTCCTCACTTTCTCTCCTCTTACTCTCTCTCTCTTTTTTTTCTTCTTAAAAATCCTTTCCTTTGCTGAATCCTGCCAGGATAGAAAACTGCTGCTATCACGAAGGATGTATTTCAGGCAGTGAGTGTGACGTATGTAAATCCAAAGCGACGAGCGGGTAAATAGTGCTGGGTAAATGGGGCATTGTGGGATTTGATAAAGAAAACGGGGTATTTAGGTACCTCTGTGGGGTGGGGCAATAAACGGCTGTACTTCAAAACACCATATCGCCTTTTGCATGACTTCTGCCTTTCAATAGATGGATATTAACTACATGGTGCATTCTGTTTACACTACAAACAGATTTAGAAGGATTACAGGATTTCCACTCCATCTAATTCTCAGCAAAATGCTACAATAAACAGTCACAGCTTTACACCGCTTCGATTCCAAGCAGCTATTTTCGCTCTCTATCGCTAGCCCATCGCGGTGAAAACAAAATTCTGTATGTTGCCAAAGCACAGAGTATACAATAGCACATCCACCCATTCGGGCCACGCGGAGAAAGAAGCTACACATTGTTCAGCATTGATAAAGTGAATTGAGGTCAACAGATAGAGAGAATAATTGGAATCTTGGCCTCATCTGTCTTCTTTCTCTAGTGCTGGACAGTGCCAGGGT
Source organism: Gadopsis marmoratus (assembly GCA_036023855.1). Lineage (NCBI taxonomy): Eukaryota > Metazoa > Chordata > Actinopteri > Centrarchiformes > Percichthyidae > Gadopsis > Gadopsis marmoratus. Next base: position 31,516 of record JAVQJF010101630.1, on the reverse strand, counting down.
GTTTTAAGGCAGTAACACTCCAAGCCCTCTGGCTGAATACATTACCGTGATCTACCGTGCAGCTACAGCCCACTCAACCATTCAAAGGTCTCTGGCCACGGCAGTAGTGAGAGAGGAATAAGGGACAAGATGGACTGGCTGCGGAGATGTGCGTAGGAGAAAAGTGAGGGGTCACAGAGTCAAAGGTCATCTGGAGGCTAACATTCGATATCTAGTCACTGGATGTTCCTGTACTTTGTTACTCCTACACTGTGTCTATTTTTCTCCCTGCTTGCTGTACCAACCGACTGCTAATACTGGCATTAATTTTAACTTCCGCTCTGATCCATCCACGAAGGATCTGCGTGGTATTCAAGCTTGTGCAAAGCCAGAGCCAGTAGTTAAATGTTCCTCTAAGATGTGAGCCACGCTGGAAGTGAAATAGTCACCCGCGCGATGCCTTGACGTCGTGACGAGGGTGTGACTCATTTAAAACGTCCTCTGTAAGGACTGATTCGTGCAGTAACAAGTGGCTTTTCTGCTTTTAAAGACAACAGCGGAGATGTCAAAGAGAAAACGGTGGCGGCCGTCTAGACTGTGGACACTCAAGATGCCACGGTGATTCAATGAGCCACTCATGATACTGATGTTGATGATGTAGATGTCACCCTGAGACACATGCATACAACTTAGAATACCAAACCATTATGAGCATGTAAATTTGAAGTTCCAGAGTGTCCGTTATCATTGGTGCTCGGTGTAATCAGCCTGATTGGCCTAGACGTGATAGGAGCCGGGCACACCCATTCGGAACGCTTTCTTTGATCAGCAGCAACTGCAAATGCACCTGATGTGCCAAGCCCGACACTCAGTAAAGGCGTCTTAAGTGTGGCAAATACGCTAGATGAAATCTTTCTGGGATGGGGAAATGTTCTGGAGCTGGAAAATAACCCCTTTTGCCTTTAATCAAGATTATGATAAATGTTTCAGCTGTGAATCCGGTGATAACAGAGAATTTCACAAAGGAAGTTGCCCTTTCTTTTCCCCCCTCTCTCCCCATTTCTTTGTGAATCTGTGCAGGTGACACGAGGGAGGTAGAGAAGAGAAGCAATTTAGTGGGAGACAGGTGATCATTTGAGGGCTGGCTGACAGACAGCAGCTCTTATTGCTATAGGCTGCTCTGCTGTTTGCCTTGCTCCAATGACAAAAGGAGTACAGGGGTAGGTGGGGTGGGATGAAGGATGGGTAATTGTAACCTTAGCATTTAATAGAAATTCATTCTCTGTGGCTGGAGGGCCAATCAAGATGGTGACACAGGCTTCTTTTGAGAAGCACTAGGTGGGGAGTTGGAAGAGACGAGGCAGGGTGGAGATGAACAACTCTCTTTCAAAGCCTTGGAAAGTGACAAATCAGACAGCACGGCACCCACACACACGAGTCGAATCCCATTTCGCCAGGTCTCCAGGAGCGTCTGTCTCATCAAGTGTTTTTCTTGCTCTTCTCTAAACATAAAATAGCACAGATCTGTCTTCCACTTGTAATTGCCAGGGTTGCGTAACCCACAAAGCTCTTTTAGGGTACACTGCGCCCTTACGCGAGGAGCACAAAAAGCCCAGGGCCGAGTTATGATTTTTTAGCATAGGAACATTGACTAAGCAAGGCAGGCACTTAAGACCAATTTTAGACTACTAATGTCAGGGATGGGAAGTTGCAATCGCAGAGGGGGAGGAGGCATGCTGGGACAAATCGGTGCAGAATTCTACAAGTGAGACTTGGCACTGAGGACTCTTTTGTGCATGCGTGCTAACCTGTCCTGATGAGATCTACGTGGTTCTATACAAGAGTGTAATCTTTGAGACTGTTTACACCCTTTATGTTTACACATGGGGGCCATTAGATAAATATAAGATGTCAGGAGATGATTACCAGGTTTAGAATTAAGAAAATCCACACAAAAATATGTTTATTTTTTTGGGACTTTTCTCAACTCTTTGTTTGTATTCTGTGCAATACTGTTTAGTTTTACCTCTTAATATATCATTTGGCCATAGCTGATGTTTCCAAAAAAATACTAGTTATAGTTACAATTGTTAAATAGTGCACATTAATAAAGGCATTATGCTTACAACTACATTCTAGTGCGTTTTAAACATTTATTAAACATTTACTGCTTAGAAATTCTAAATGGGGGTTAATGGGTTATCAATTATTTATCATGGAAAATCCCTTTTCAGTTTAGCTGAATACTCAGACAGGCACTTTGTGATGAGGCGTCACAAGAAAAAAGGTTGGGAACTATTGTATTAGAGCACGTTCCCGTGTTGTGTTAGTACAGTGTGTACGAATGGAGAGCAGCACTGGACACAGAGCCCCATTCTTTTGCCTATTACCTCCCCGACCCCTCTCCCTCTCTATCCCTCCTTCTCCCCTTTAGTCCACTCGTCTGCCCTCCCCACCTTCCCCCGGACCACGGAGCGGAAATCCCATCCTCTTAATTAAACAAGGAGCCCCAGGACACGGGCTCAAATGCAATTTGTAACGATTTCCCGCAGCCAACACTTTGATTATACAAGGGCTCTTTATGCTGACCAAAGACTTCTGACCGCAGTTAATCTTCCATTGCAGCCCATTAGAAGTCTCCTTGCCCCCGATCATGCACACCTCCAACATTTCCCCCCGCTGACCCACCCACACCCCTCCTCTCAGACCCTGCTGTCCTCCAGCCATCTGGATACAGTTTGAAAACATTACTTTTCCTCAAAGAAGTGAAAACGTACAGCCAGTACGACAACAAAACACAACATGCCTTAGCAGGTGGGGGCTGGGGTGTGGAGCTGAGAGTTAGCCTCTTAAGGGCTAAACTCTTAATTAAATACTGCATGCAGACCACTATCACAGCCAACTGCATTATTCAGATGCTCGTCGGGGTTCTTGAAACGACTGGGTTCAAGTGGAAGTTAGGGAAGCACAGAAGGCTGGAGGGGCTGTTAGGAGATATAGTACCCAAGCAAAACATCACTTAGCTTGCTGTATAGCAGTGTCTGGTGCGTCAAGCAGGACCAAGTTACCGCATTTCCTCCAGCGTGTGTGTGTAGTGTATTCAGGGAGTGCACAGTGTGACAGTATGGTGGTTCTTACGTTGACAGACTCTCGGCCAGCGTATTTGACTCGGATCCTGGGCTCCTGAACCACGTCCAGATTGGCCCCTGTCACCATCAGTGGGGTGTGGCCACTGAGGGAAAAAAACACAAGTAGACGCAATTTGTTTCACAGGCTCAAATAGAAATCATGTTTGTCGAATGCCTTCTCTTTTTGTAAAGCATCGAGAGGAAAGACAGAAGAAAGGAACAGCAACAGGAAGAAGAATAAAGTAAAAGCAGAAAGACACAAAGTCGTTCAAAAGCAATTCTACACTAAACTTTCTAACCCCGATACCTCTTCAGAAAATTCACTATTCAACATCAGTTGAAAATAGACGCGTCAAACCGGCTTTCATCCTTAGTTTCTTTTGGGAGATAATAGCCTTTGGAGTGGAGGATGATTAGAGATGCTTTTTAAGTGACTTCTCTGGCTACATTTAACTGGTGCAGATTTGGGTTTGAAATATAAAGGCAGGCAGCTCAAGCATGCGAGGATGCAGTGGTAGTCCTGGGCTTCATGAGACAGCAGCACAAACAAAGCACGCAACCTGCTGGATGTGCGGCGTTCCCTGCAGCTGTTTGAGCTCTTGTTGTATTTGTTGTTGTGCCCAATAAAGACGCCAGGCAGGAGTTGTACTGTAGATGGACCTTGTGCTGGACATTTTTGTGTCTGTCTATAATAGAAAAATAGGAATAGACAAAAGAAAAGCAAAGAAAAATGACCAATATGATGCCCGTCCCTATCCACCCCAGCAGTGTCCCTTACACTCCGTCTCTAAGCCCCGGCCATCTGCTGTGGACTCGCACCTCTGATGGCACATTGTTCCACTAAGTCCTCTCTTCCTTTTAATTAGTAGTGTATGGTGTATGTGTATCTATCTGCCAAAGACGCCCCAACGGACGGATCAACATTGAATTCGATAGGAGAATATCAGCCTTAACAGTGCCCATCCTCTCCAGTCTGTGAGCTGCGGCGCTTCTATCAGATCCAGACTAATTGGAAGAGAACCGAACAGTAATTGAAAGTGCAATATTGACTCATGTCTGCTTATTGCCACAGGCGCGTGCTGGCCGGCCGCCTGAAATCCTCAGCCTGGGGGACAGAATCTCCGAATTGGTCGGTGAGGGACCTTACCTCGCAATGCTCCAGTCTGGTTCAATGCGCTGGACAGTAGGGTCTTCTATGTACTCGAAGGCGAGGCTCTCTCGGATTTGGGCGCGGTCCACGCTCACGCTGATCTGCACAGGTCCGACCCCAGACGGGGAGGGGGCAGAGTAGCACACTATCTCCGTCATGGTCCGTCTACAAGTGAAGGGAAAATATAATAATATAGTACAATAGGAATAACTTCAATCTGTACCAAACAGAGTGACAGGTGTCTGTATGAAAAGCTTCATTTGAGCGCTGAAAGGATCTGCAAGTCAAACCAAAGTTCATCTTCATGCATGATTGATTAGATTGCTTTTATTTTCAACATAGAACGTCTGTTTAGATGAGAAAAAACACCACCTACAACAGAATATATTGTACCAGCCCTGTTCTGTAATTACAGGAGTTACAAAACAGCACAAACCATTCCATGGTGAAAATAAAATAGCAATTACTGCACGGAAGAAATTAGTAATACATCCCCTTAAACATGGAGACATCTTTCAGACTTCTCTAAGACTCTCTCATCCGGCCGCCAATGTCCCAATGCACATACAAGTCTATGCATACAAACAGCACCTCCACCACTGTCATATCTGCTTCTGTGCTTTCCCCTCCCTCTCTGCGGCTCCATGTTCTACCTGCCCACCCCCTGAATTTGTCCCAGTTCATTAGCAGAGGTGAGCTTGTAGTAGAACAGCCCCCCCCAGCCTTCTTTCCCTCCCATGCTAGGAATACAGTGGAGAAACACGAGCCAGTAATTAGCCCCATATCTCATTAAAGCTGGCTTGACTCCACCACCTTACAGCACTCCAGTCAGTCTACCGTGGCAGATGCCTACAGGAGTGGAAAGCAGCAGCTAAGAGAGGGAAGGAGGGATGGGTAGAGTGAGTTGGAAGGAAACAGAGAGCGAGAGACAAGAGAACAACAGATGGAAAAAAATTATAGAAAGATAAAGTGAGACGGAGGGGGGGGGAGAGAAAAAGGAGACAGATCTATAGGAGCACCAGGTTTTCTGGAAGCTATTATTGCAGGGCTTGATGCAGTAGGTCATCAAAATCTTACTAAGATTTACATAATTTTCTGAAAGGGAGAGGAAGAGAGAGAGGCTTTCCCCTGGGGGATGTTGCAGTAATATCAAGCAGAAAAGAAAGCCATAAAATATAGCAGTTTATTTAATGGGAATAATCCACATCATCTTCTTTTGTTTTTTGTCTTTTTTTCCCTTTTGCTCACAGCGTGCCTCATGTCTAACATTTCCTGACAGTGATGTATGTAGCGGCTCCAAAAAGTTAGAGAAACACTGCCGACATAGAATTGGCCCTATAATATGCTATGAAATGATATGTATGCGGTAGGTGTTGGTGAAAATGCAAATGCAAAAACAAGATACTTGTGAAAAACTGCAAGCATGACATGAACTATAAAATATTCCTGCACCTTTTCACTTTTTGGTTTTAATCACAACTGTGGCGGGTTGATGGCAAAGACATCTCACATTTACACTGAGTGGATTAGTTTCACTTCCGGACATGTAAACTATGAAACTAAGATTTGTGTCTTTCGTTTGCACTTTTTTTCACCTCATCCTAACGTGCAAGTACAATAAAATAAAATAAAACCTTTCCCCATGAATAGTCTTGTGTTAAATAAAAGCCCGATCGTGCAGGCTGTTTAAGCAAATTAAACTTTATGGGCTACTAATAGTGCTTTCATGGTATAAATGGGTTCAAGAGGAAACGTCTCACCCAAAGAACTCGCATGTCTGGTTTCCAAACTGAATGTTGACACTGCTCCCGGCGCCAAGGTTTTCTCCAAGTATGGTCACCTTGGTGCCCCCGGACTCTGGACCTCTGCTAGGGGACAGACCTGTGACTGTGGGAGTCTACAAAACAGAAAGAAAACGAGAGCTTAAGAGAGGCTGTGAGAGCAAAGTACAGGGAGGGGGAAGGAGCAGAAAGAAAGGACAAAGTAAGAGACCAAAAGGCAGACTAAAAGATGGATACTTTCTCAGATAGAAAAAAAAAAAAAAAGGGCAGCATCTCTGCGGTACCTCTCGGAACCTTCATGTATTATCACTGAGCCCCCGGCAAATTACAGTTATTCATATTGCCAGGCCGATGGCAGTGGAGTGCAGTGCTGGTGTGAGGAAAGAGCATAAAACCAGGAGCTCTTGGAGTCCCTGAGAGATCCTCCTCCTGTGTGTCGAGCATTGCTGGGCTGTGTCTGAGTGAAGCTTTTTAAAGACAGTCTGAAAATAACTAGTGTTTACAGCTGCAGGCAGCTAGTCCGCTGTCACACAGACAGATGGAGAGATATGCGAGCAGACAGACCGTTGTACACACACACACACACACACACACACACACACACGTGCACAAACACAATTCTCTGTCATTTACGCTGCCCCCTTTTGCCAAGTGCTCAAGTATTACTGGCTGAAAAAGACGGTCACATAGGGAGAACGTCTTGTACGACTTGGATAGTTGAAGAGCGCTTCTGTGACGGCAGATTCGTTTTTCTTTCTTTTTTTTTTTTAGGTGGCCAGCAATACAACGGAATTGCAAGCGGTGCCAGTTCTAGGCTCTGTGAAGTATTCTTCGAGGAATTCCACTGCTTCCCAAGGCGACAGCTGTAACGCTGGTGAGAAGAAACAAAAAAAGTAGCAGAGGATTTACAACAGAGCGAACGAGCATCACGCTGACAAAACTCAAAAACTGTCAGCCGAGCGTGACTTCCAGGATGCAGTCTAAAGCAGGTACTCTGAAAACAACGGTAGTAATTACGGGCTGCTGTTAATTGTTAAGGGAGCGCTAATTGTGAAGGTGTGAGAGAGAGTGCAAATGGGAAAGCAGATTATCTGTTAGCTGCAGGCTGGGCAGGCAGCAAATGACAGCGACGGGGAAATGGGCGCGTGAACATGTGAGAACGGGGGGGGAGTAGGTAATGTTTACCTGCCGAGTGGAGTGCTGCTTTTCATTTTGGCAAGTTTGTTTGCTAATTTTTCTGGGTTTCTCTCTCCCTCTCTCTCGTGACCCTGTCCATTCATCCACATCACATTTGACCTGCTGTTTCCATTTCCCACTTTATACGCGCTACTGCCACTGAATGTGAACAACACCTAAAACACTGCGAGAGCTCTCAATTACAGAAAAACACTAAATACCTCCAAGGAATCTTCTTAGGAACGAAGGTCAGCTAGAGATGTAAAGAATGCATTTATTTGCAAACCTGTATAGAAGATATTATTAATTTAACTTCATGGTCCTGTCTCTATAAAGGCAAACGGGGTCTACATCCAGAGAGCTGCAGAGATCATTATGATGACCCCCTGGAAACCTTGTGCGGTTAATGGAAGAATGTTATTTTCAAAATAACAAGTAAGCGTACACAGAGCTGCTTAATTACACCATTGGAAGGCATCATTGTTTGCCTGTGGCGCATAAACAAATGCTTTGCAATAAAAGTACAAATCACGTTCATTTAACGAATTGTATTTTGGATCACTTTAATGCAGCTCTTAAGTTGACACTTTCCTACATTAAATCATATAGAGCAATGTGGTGTAATTGCAGTCATTACCACAAAGGAGTAAAGTTGCGAGGAGCGAGCCTTGAGCTCTGGTCTGCACTCTCCAACACACAGCTGGACTGGACCAGGTCTACTGTCAGCAGGAGTCGGATCCATCTCGCACACAATCCTACGGGAGACACAAAAGAATCCATTAAATTCGCTGTGCATGATGAAGATGAGTTTCATTAACAGCAAAACTACTCACAGCCATTTGTAAAATTTCAGCTGGACTGGAGAGAAGTCAATCTTTCTTAAACATACCTTCAAGCTCAGAAGTTGTCTATACGTTTAAATGCTTGAGCGAAGTTGAGAGAATGTAATCAAAACAGTTCTCTGCTTGATATCGATTTCTCTTCCACTCTAAATGCAATCCTCTTTTGTTGTCTCACTCATTTCATTACGGGACACATCCAGACATCGACCAGGACCCCCTCAGTGACGATCTTCGAATGAGACCCATGCTCCTCCTCCCCCGGCACTCCAACACACCCAACCCGAGTGATGTAAATTTCCCACTAACAACCAGCCCCCCCCCCGACAGCGCTGGTGCTGTGCCAGTGCGCTACGTCTAATGTAAATCACCCGGGCAGGATCGATACAGCTTTATCATACCATGTGATCAGGTGTCAGCCGGCGCTGCAGGTGACTAGATCAAATGACATAATAAAACGGGGACGTCTATTGATCGGCCGGTGCAAGGGAGTAATAAAGCACAAGAAGCAATCACAGTGTGGAGAGAGAAGGGTAGAATGGCGAGGCAGATGGCAGGAGTGGAGCAGTTGAAGCAGAGCAGACGTATTATTTCTCCGGTGCTGATCATGTGAATTACAACAAACGATTCTTGGAGCTTTATTGGATGAACTATGTGGAAGAGAGAGGCTAAAGGAGGATTTACGCACCGACAGAGCTGATATTTTCTTCTCAATACGGGCCGCAGAACAAGAGAGACTCACTTGCTTCCCCACCTGAAGGGCCGACTGTATGTACTGATCCTTTGTGAAGCTGCATACTTATGGAAATATGTTTTGGCTTTTCAATTGTGTCTTGTCAGCCTCCAATAAGAGGCCTGCTCTCTCCGCAAAAGCTGAGCGTTACTTTTAAACCGAATTCTTACTAATGAGGACTCAATTTGGCCACTGCAAAAATGCTGCAGAGTCGCATCATCCCTCAGGAAAATGCAGTTTCTGACTGCTGAAAAACACAAAAATGTTGAATCTGATTCTTGAAAGCAGGAGTGGCTTTCACACACTCCTCTGAAGTTGTAGCATAAAAGACACATAAATATGTATGGTATTTTTCTTTTTTGCCTGATCCGGTCCAGTCCACCATAGGAAGCCTGGTGACGGAATTAAAACTCAAAACAAACAGCCAACAACAGTGAGATGAGGACATGCATATAATGATCCCAGACTCAATATGACCCGAAAAGGCTGTGAGTAAAAGTCCAGCTCATAAAATCCTCAGAAAGACTAGAACTCCTTCGAAGTAAGACTAAAGGGGTCATAGGTTAGTTTTTTAATTTCGCTCAGTGTATTTTTTATTTTCTTTTTTACATGCCATAGCGTGTCCCCAATTGGATTAAAATGCTGTCAGATCAGTGCGCTGCTGACAAATTGTCCCCTACAGCCAAGTGGCACAGTTAATTTTAATTACAAAACCCAGTAAAGACCTAGGAACCGCAGACATACTGTACGTCATCCACACTATTCATGAGAAGTCGTTGCATTTTCCAGATAGCACCAAAAGTGGGAAACACCCCTGATTTAATTCTCAGAAAAAGCCAGCAGCTTATGTGTGAGTATGTGTGTGTGACATATGTACTGCAACAGAAAAAGAAAGTACGCGACTGGTGCAGTGCTGAGCTGTGCTCTTTCTGGGGGCAGAAGTAGGCCAAGGAAAGAATTAGGGTTAAAGGCTCCTCTGAGAGCCATGACTGTGATAGCCTGTGCGTGCGCGTGTATTTGTGGGTACACGTATATGTGTCAGCTGTGCCTCAGTGTGCAGCTGTACATTTAAAACTTTACACTATTCTCTAACTGACTCCAAGTCAGAGGAGAGAGGAGAATTTCACACTAACTGATTATTTCCGAGCATTTGTCATCCCTTTACATATTCCTATATATCTCTATAGGAATATAATTAAGTGATGAGTTTGTTGTACAACTGGTCATGTTGTAGTACATTTTTATGTATATATATATTTTCCTCATAACATATTGGCTGTAATTAAGCTACCTAAAGTAGGTGCATAATGTGTATTTTTAGCGCTAGCTGTATAGCAGTTTATCATAAAGAACTGCATTTCCTCCACTAGCAAAGCTCAATACCCAAAGACAATCCAACCTAATCCAAATATGTTAATACAGAGCATATATTTAGGGTAAAGCACCGTAGCAGTATGTGTGTACATCCTTGCCTTGCCTTGGCCTTGCAAGGTCTGCATCACCTGGGGAGGTTAAACAACCATTATGGCACCGGATTTCTTACCCTACACACGTCTGTTTGTCTCGCCAAGGGGGAGATGGGCAAGTTGTGAAGCATGGGCAACATTTCATTAGTTCAGGGTGAACGGGACAGGCTTTAACGTGATGTATGCACAGCATGGGACAATTAGGGAGGTAAACACAAGTAAACACAGACAGCTGCTGTGGGATTGCTGCTGAATGGATGAGCCACACCGAGAGAACTGGGCTAGTGTGCTGCAGGGGGAGAACTGCAATGTCAGGGCCAGACTGTCTGGGCTTGCTGCAGTCTTCATTAAAACGCAGAGATCGTGGGGGAAGCAGCGTTTTTTCCCCTCAAGTGCTTTCAGATAACTTGAAGGAAGAATTAAGTCTTCAAATAATGGAAGAATTTCTAAAAATCAGCACTAATTATGTTTAGTTTTCAATCTGCATATGACTAATAGCAATAGTTTTAAAGTAATAATGCTAGTGCTTGTCCTGTTTGTGTGACTTACTGTTCAGCGATGATGTAGCCGTCCTCTACAGGGGTACACCTCACCCCTGCCACCTCCACATTGCCCACCATGTCCGAGAAGGCCAGACCCAGGTTCGTGCCATGGATTGTCACCCGTGTACCTCCCTCTGGGGGTCCTGCCACTGGGGTCACCTACAGGACATAAAAAGCCAGAGTCAGGGAGAAACTTGCACACGCCGTTGGTAGAAAAGTGACATAAAGAGATGTCCTCCTTTTCAGCTGTGGACCCGTCTTGCAATCATAAATGGGCACAGGTTTCCACGGATGCTCAAGGGTGAGTATGCTCTTACGGTCCAGGTGGCTGTAAAAGCAATTAAGAGCACTCCCATTCGCCTTGCATCCACAGAATGTCAGAACATGCCATGAGTCATTGTGCCAGCAGGATGCTACAATCACAACAGTAGCTAATGGCGCATGTTTGGTTGCTCTTCCTGTCTAAATATGGCATCACACACACACACACAAAACCACACTACTTTTTTTTATAAACTATACAATGATAAATCCAATAGAAGCAACTTTACAATAAAAAAAAAAAAGGGGGATGGATTATTTAGATTCTGGATAGGCGCCTGCTCAGAATCTACTGCTGTTGCCGTGGATGATCAATCTAACAAGGGGCGATAATGATTAGTGCAGACCACCTTCTCGTAAAATACAATATGGCTGCCCAGCATGACCTTGGCACAGGGTGGCACACTGCCTTCTGTGCTGCAGAGCCCTGTTGAGGCTCCGACCTGACCACCATCCAGCCCTTTAAGCAAGAGAGGAGAAGAGGAGGAGGAGGAGGAGGAAAAAAAGAGTGAGAGCAGGGAGAGAGAAAAAAGAGGAAGGCAATAAAGAAAGACCAAGAGAGTAGACAATACTGCTCGATCGAGATAAAGGGGAGTAAGAAAGAGGAGGGCAGTGGGGAGGGGATGACTGTCACTTTGCCGTGTGGAGCTGCTAGCGCAATGTAAACAATCAATATGCTATTACTGGCCATGCAAGCAGAAGGGGAAAAACACAACAGTCAGTTGGGCCCCGCTTACTGAGCCGCAAAACGCCACGTGACGGCGAACCTTCACAAGGTGCTGTGCAGCCTCCGCTCCCTACCCCAACCCCCCCCCACCCACTTGGGCATTGCGGCTTCCCTGTGGGACACCGGCATTGTAATCTAGGTTCAGTGGACATTAATTGCACTGGATGTAAAGTAAGTGTGTCACTGCGCCGCCTGAGGGGTCTGAATACATGAATCTTTTAGCACTGCTTGGGCATGCAGGGTATGGTGGGGGGGACATAATGGCTAAATATATCCATGTCAGGCGATGGCAGCAGCTATTCGAGTAGACTTAGTGATAGTTACATAAGCATTGCAAGGGCCTGAGAGAGAACACGAGAGAGAGAGAGAGAGAGAGAGAGAGAGAGAAGAGTGAAAAACAGAGCAGAGGAAAGAGAAAGGGACTTGGAGAAAATGGGATGAGCAGCAGAGGGAATGCGGATGCCACTCTGTTCACTCCTCTCAGCCACGGTGGATGGCAGGTGAGGCAGGGATGGCAGCAGGACAGCAGTGCTGTATCACAGATGGACATGCTAAAAGCTTGGGCGACCTCCTCCTTCTACCCTTGAGGCCGAAATGGAGTCCTCCCCATGGTGGACCAAGCACAGGAAGACAGTCTTATCCATGCATGAAACCCCATTTGACTGAGCTCCCCATTGGCAGACAGAGGCTTGATTCATCAGTGGATCATAGAAAAACCGGCACTTCAAAGGCTCACGCCACCAGTGTCTCCAGGCTGGGAGGCGTGAGAGAAGTGCTTGTCACTGTGTCTGTATTTCTCACAGAAACAAAGGAACTAAACCCTCATTGTAGCAGATACTACGGTTTGATTGACTGGAAACCAGATCCTAGTGGCCTTTGCAGACCAGCGGGAACCCACTGCAGTCGTGTGCTGTGGATAATCTTTAGAAGGGCGGCGTCTGTCTTTATATTTCAATGCAACAACCTCTTCTTTGCATCTCTCCTTCCCTTCTTTTGCTTTCTGCCTTTCATCATCTCATCTCCCTCAGGCTAGGTGACACATCCTCCTCCTCCTCTCAGCACCAGCTTGCTTGTTTGGCTAAGCAGACAGACCCTTCAGAGGGAAGAGGAAGCCTCATAAGGACACGCATGCACACCCTGCTGCCCTTACTCCCCCACCCAGTGCTGCCACGCCATGCTCTCTGTGTAATCCTTTTAGAAGCAACGCTGCCGCCCGCCTGGCATTGTCACACTGTCAATAGAGGGGTAATTCCCAACAAACAGCCAGTCAGCTTGCACATCACACTCCCCACTCCCACTCTTTGCACTTTCTGTAGCATAATCTGTTTCTCCAGCTCAGGGGGATCAGAGTGCTGGACACTTAACCGCCGCTGTATCCTTAGACCTACTTCAGGCCTTGGCAACAACCACAGGCAGACTAAAGAGCGGTGAGATGACCTAATTTGAGAAGAGACGCATTCTAATCCACAAGAAGGAAACCTCCAGAGAAGAAACTGTATCTTTTTGGGAAGATTATCTGCTAGTGTGAGCAAAAGAAAAACCACGGAGACGCAGTGAGAAATGGCCGCCAACGTGAGCGGCCTGGGGGAAGTCTGCCAGTGCAGTGTTGACTTATTTCGCTGAAGTAATGGTGGGGAAAGTTGTGCTGATGCAGCCAAGGCGCAACTCAATGCATACAGCAGAGAGCTTTACACCACCCCAGCTGCCTTAAGGCTATGCAACCCTAGCACGTCACTGTAACTACACTAGCTGACCGAGCTGAATGGCATTCTCTAAGCTAATAATGTTCACCCCATCTACTGTTAAAATGTCAGCATTTTTACTGTATATTCTTTATTATCAACCATTTAATACAGACATTTATTACAACAGGATTTTATCTCCCTGAAAGAGCTTCTCGGAGAATTACACCATACGACAGTAGATAGATTTCCATTCTTGCCATAGCTGGATATTTTGCTTTTGAAATTAAATAGCCCTTGACGCAATTTAGGAGCTTGCCGCTAATCTCTTTGTCTTTGGACTCTGCTCAGACTAATTCGAGCATGTCACATTTAATTGTGAGCAGCATTTAATGGGCTTGATAAAACCCCACTGATCACTTGTTCCCGAACAAACTACATCCTAAATACTTTATAGGGTCTTAAATGTCTTGTAGTCCGCCATGAGATACGGGTCGTGATTGAAAAGTGCGTGAAGAGGAGAAAAGAAGAAGCACACCGATGGGATGTGTTTTTTCTCAGCGAGTCTACTGATGTTTGCGTGTTTGAACAGGCCGCTTTGACGCTTCGCAAGGTGTATGTACAGTATATGAGTGGTATGTTTGCACTGAACTGCAGGTTGTTTGGGTAAAGACTAAAACATGTTGCGCTTCCTTCAACTGGCAGGTATAATGAAGGTAAGCAGCTCTCTCAGGGTTACAGCGGTGAGATGAGTTCAGCTGTACTATGATGCTGACTGACAGGCCCCACCGTCCCTGTGGTGCTAAAAATATCAACAGTAAGTAATGTGTGAGGGAGAAAGAAAGGGATGAATCCTACACTTTCTCCTATTCTAAGGCAACAGCTAGATGTGTATATTCCCTGTCACCGGGAGGCAGGGAAGCCTCTTTGCTATACTGTAAACTCATACAGATGCCACAGCCAAAGCCTATTGAGGAGATGCCTTTCATATGCCCATCCAGCTCCAGGCTTCATTTGATGTCGTTCCCTCTGCTGTTTGCAGGGGCTTACATCTCTTCAATATTAATGGCCCATGGTGGGAGGCACCGTGGCACTTAATAGAAACATTAATTATTCAAAAGCCTTATCTTGTGGTCGGCGCATCTACTAATGCGCTCGTATGTATACAAATCATCTCATGATGGGGGATTCGGTGCGTACAATCAAAACCAAAATGTATTAATAAATTCGTCCCACCGGGGGCATGTCTGCTCCTTAAAGAAACTGTAATCACTGAGAGACGGAGGCGGTGGGGCGTGGCACAAATGGACGCCGACTTCGCCGGCGAACGAAGAGGAGGAATTTCGGTGCGTTGTCTGAAGTGCGTGCTCATGCGAGCCGTCTAAATTACAGCTGGTTTTGCCACCTACAGCCGCAAACGGACCCAAGTTCGGACAGCCCAACAGGAGCAGCTCCTCTGCTCTGCACTTCGCTCCCTCTGTTGCCACGCTTCAGCCCGCTCCATACTCTCCTTGCTCTCATTCACAATTTGAATGTCCAGAACTTGAAGGGAGGATTCACCCTGCAACACTAGGAAAGCGATTTGGCAATATCTTTTTTTTTCCCCCACTCAAGCCGACATCTCTCAGAATATAAGGCTGTGCAGCTGCTGTGGGTGGAGAAATTGATGTGCCTTTGCCTTCGATATATAATGGATTTCTGCCTGATTGTGGACCGTGAGCAAGTCCGCGAGCCCTTACTATGAATCCAACAAACTGACACATAAACTGATAGTTGAAATGTTGCTGTAGTTCTTCTGAAAACATCCTGAAGTGATATCTCGTAAGATAAAACAGGCCAGGAGTTCTGATCGATACACCGCTGGACAACAAATCATTCAAGGCATACTGCGCCTAAAGTTTCTTAATGTTTAAGTGTACTTTTCTTTACATTGTTCATTTAATACTTCTGCTTTGCTGATCGATATGCCATTGGGCCAAAGCACCTGAACAATGAGCATCTTACCAACTTGGTAAGTTATTAACATTTAGCATTTCCCGTTATCAAATAAAACAACATCTTCACATGCCCTCCTTGTGTGTGCTCACATTTAAGGCTTTCTCTGAATATCAGTAAATCTCCCATGTTTTGTCCCTTGACGCTTACAGTGACAGATGAAGGCCTGAGCAAGTGGTGGCCTTGGTAATCGCATACTGTGATAATAACACTAATAAAAACACGGAGGTGAATGAGGTATGTCCCACTGGATGGCAGCGAGCATGTGCCAGAGAATGACAAAACGAGAGCATAATGGAGTTACACGAGAGCACGATTTAATTCACCAAGATGAGTCAGAGATAGCGACACACAGGGAGGGAGGAGAAGACAGACAGGGAGAGAGACAGGAACAGATAGTGAGAGGGATGGAGAGGCAGAATTAAAACGCAGTAGGGATGACTTCCTTCTTCATCCTGCCTCTTTTTCTGGCTTATCTGCATACAGTATAGCAAATCAATTAACCAAGTCGTTAACTTCACTTTTTAATTGGCTGGAGCTGGCTGCGAGTATGCGGTGGAGGAGCGGGAAGCCAAATGAAGGGAGATGGGTCTGTCGGGTTAACCACAACGCACTGGTGCGTTACCAAGCCTAATTAAATAGCGTGTCCTCCTGGCCGGGCTCCCCTGTGACAGCAAATCCACCAGGCGGGATGTGAATGTGGCCTGAGCAAGCAAAGACCTAGTTATGGGAAAACAAATAAGCATTTCCAGGTCACGACCTTGGTGTTGCTGAGGTGGATGACCTCCAATCAGTG
The DNA here is from genome assembly GCA_036023855.1 of Gadopsis marmoratus. Lineage (NCBI taxonomy): Eukaryota > Metazoa > Chordata > Actinopteri > Centrarchiformes > Percichthyidae > Gadopsis > Gadopsis marmoratus. Next base: position 15,201 of record JAVQJF010101630.1, on the reverse strand, counting down.
GGTTGGGGAGTGGTAATGTCTGAGAAGGTTCAAAGTGGGAGGAAAAACAAAGGAGGAACCACATACACCTTCCTTAATGAATGGCAACAAATTAAAAACACCTGTAAGAGTTAGCTAGCTACAACAGGAATAGCTACTTACTTAGGCCGCTTACACACTTATGGTTTGTTTGCTCTAGTTCGAGTTTGTGAACTTGGGAGCGTTTTCCACTATCATTTCCCACATGCATACTACAACGCATCACTACAAACCTCGTGGGAACGGCGACTCTGCTTACTGGTCAGGGACTGGAGCGTGAAAGTAGTATCACAGGAAGAAGGTCATGTGATCTGGACTAGTGCTTCTTTCTTTGAGAGAAACATTGCTGGCTCATTCTCCGGCTAGAAACCGTTTGCGTGCTCTGCCGAATCAAAGCACACCTGGCTACGGGAGCCGTATAGCTCAAACGTGCGTACGCCGGGTAGTTCGGTCGGATCGAGGTCAGATCATGTTCCCGCCACAAGCAAACCGCTCGTTTGGGACTGGCCTGAGACCACCTCCTCTAAAGGGTCCACTGTCCAAGGGTGTGAAAACACTCTTTTTCAAAGTGGTTGTTTTTCTTATGTTTGTTTTACATGGTTCCCTTTTTTAACATTTGTTGGTGCCAAAGCTACTTTCAAAGGGCTGGAATAACCTTGTGAGAAGACAAAAGAGATAAAAATCTATGAGCAGATGTCAAAGAGCCAGGCCTTTACAACTGAATATCTCTGGCCCTATGTGTGTGTGTGTGTGTGTGTGTGTGTGTGTTAGTGTATATCAGGGCCCTTGTCCTTGGGTAGACCCTGAAGGTGAGAAGAACTATGGCATGAATGTACACCTGTGAGTGTAACACATACAAACAAATGCTCTCACATTTATAATGAGAGAAAGACGGCAAACACAGAACATTTACAAATCTGCAGGCATTAGCTGGGCCCGGCACCCTGGGGAGCGTCTTTAAGACTTTTAAGGTCCAGATGTAAATGGAGCAGAATAGCAGTACTTCTCATGCAATACCTCTCAATGACATTTCATTGTCAAGAGCCCTACCCGTCTCTTTAGAACGTTATCAGTACAATTTTTGTATATCTGTGTGAAAAGAAAAAGAAAAAAGAGCATGCAAGGATCATGTAATCTGGGTTTACTGCACTTTGATGGTTAGGATGTGCTTTAGAGAACACACAGAAAGTCTTTAACCTTGTATTAGCATTGCCACTGTCACCAGTGACAATGTCTCATCACGATGATACAAGCCGTTATAGCTGCTGACGAATTTTAGTAGTCCTACAGTGAGTGCCGCATGATCCTCTACGAAGAACTGGGACAAGATGCAGCAACGTGATTGCTGATTATTGCACATATTGCATATGTGTGGGCAGGGAGGGAGGGTGGGAAGGCATTATGGGTACTGACCTCAGTGATGCGTGGGTTGGTGCACTTGACATTCTTACTGGACAGGTTCAGCCAGCGGGTGGTATAAGGATTGATGGGAGGGCAGTGGTGCCGCAGGGTACACCTCCCCTCTCCGCTGCACCAGCCGCACTGGAACTTCCTCTCTGCCTTCAGACACATGCCGCAGCTGTCCCGCTGGGCTGCACACTTGTACAAGTGCACTGTGGGAAACATGAAGCAGTGGGGATATACAGTGAACACACAACAACTGAGAAACAGACAACAGACAACAGTATTTGGGGAGTATTTGTTATTTAAGGAAAACAGACAGTAGGTCTGCTGTGAGTGAAATATCCCCAAATATCCTTTTTATATCCAAGATACACCTGTGATTAACATGCCATATAAATATATACGCACACACTATCTCTGCTTAGAAAAGACAAATATTTCAACAGAGAGAGAGAGAGAGAGGAGGAAAATGATGGAGAGTTGTAGTAGACTTGTTCGTCTTCATCCTGTTTGCCAGCACATGTTGACAGCAGCATCCCTTGTTCTTACCTTGGATTTTCTCCGGGTTATCAATAATGAAGTTGCCGTTCCACACCACCGAGAAATCCACAGGCAGCTCACTTATTTTCATTCCCTCGTACAGATACTAGAGGCCAAGGATGGCGAGAAAGAGTGGGAAAGAGATGAGATGAGTCCTTGTAGATGCAGCACCATGTCCTTCCAATATTACCCCAAACTTACATCATATCATCATCAGAGAGCTGACAAAGTGAGAGTCCACAAGAAATGGTACAGCTGAGCAGAAGCTTGAGCTTCCCCCTCTGGTCTTTACAGATGCTGTCCTTAACTGCCTCCTATGCCCTTACTTCCAGGCTGACTTTTTACTGTGCAAGTGTATGTGTGTGAGAGTGAGAGAGAGAGTAAAATGTGTATGTCTGTGGTTCCTCTGGGAATATACTGCAGAAGTCAATGCATGCTTGACTGGAGGGTAGAGCCATGCTGCAGCCTTTTCCAGTGTAATTACCTAGGCTGCATCTACTGTGCCTCCACTGACACACATATGTACACAAACACATACACACAAACTGTGGCAATGTGTTATGGCACTCGTTTTCTACAGACAGTAATATAATCTATATGATTACTGTATGTACAGTATCTTCTTTCTGTATACTGACTGTACAATTTGAACAAATCACCAATTACACCTAATTTGGCACAAGCTGGGCAAACATCACCCAACCTACCGAGCTGTTCTGGCACTGCACGCTGGAGCTGTTGAAGCGGAGGGCGGTGACCCTGTGGCTGACCCCCTGGATGTGGAGGACACACTCGTAGCCGCGCTGGCCAGACTGGGGCTGGGGCAGGTTCCTGGCCTTCAGGGTGATAGGCTTCACCTCGCCCGCTGGGATCAGAATCTCCTCAGAGCGCACCAGCTGGGGACAGTCCTGGAGGGAACAAGCGCACATGTCAGCGCCAACACTACAGAAAAACTGAACAAAGTGCTCCTTTTGATGTGTTTAGGTTACTAGCAAGACAAGAGGCACCACAGTTCCACGTGAATAGGAAAGATATTAAGAAGCATGAAGTACGAGGTGTGCAGCTGAAATGGAAATTTATCTTAAGTTAGAATGAAAGTAACTCCCACGACCTTGGAAAGCTCAGAGCCGATCTCTTGGCGTTGAACAACTCGTTATCAAGAGTGGAATTTTGAAACCGCTCAAATGGTTAGAGAAGAGAATGCTTAAATAAGCGCTCAGTGCTTTACAGTACAATGCAGCAATATGGAGGTATAATTCTGTTAGCAAAGTAATATGGAAGCAACGTTTGTGCCGAGAAAACGATCAAGCGCAGCATCACACTCTGAAGCTTAGGTCTCGGTGGCCTTTAGCCTTTCACATCCATAAATCTTGAGTCCTCTTAGATCATAAGCATCATATGGTGATTCCATAAGGACCTCCATTCTAACACAGCTTTTTTAGCTATTCAAGCTGCTACTGGTGCTCATAGACTGAGAGAGGCCAGTCTTTATTCACAACCCTAATATAATTAGTGAAGTTGTGTGTGAGTTCCAAATACGTATGAATTAAAAGACTGCATGAGTGGTGTTGCTAGTAGATCCATATGTACTCTAGCTTAACACCCAAAGGAGCCATTAACACACTTAAGAGTCCTATATTAGAAGCAAATGAGTTCAGGGAAGTAAACACACATAACAGACCCCCGAGCAAATACCCAGCTAGAAGTACTGTCTGTGTGCATGGCCAGAGACACGTGGAAACCAGCACACACACGGGCATATTTCAAGCAGTTTGTATCTACTGCTCATGATTGACAGGGTCAGAGTGATCCTGTGTCATTGTTAAGACACGCTAAGCTCAATAACTCCAGGGATAATAGAGTGTTAATTGCTACCGCAGAGAACAAGAGCTCCCAATGAGAAATGCCAGTTCGAAAAATAGAAGAGCTTAGATGGCTGTCTCTCTGAAGACGTGCCCCGAGGCCGACACGGGGCTGGAGCACGAAGCAGGATGCAGGCAGAAGGAAACAGAGAGGGTTGGGGAGGATGTGCAGGAGACAGAGGAGGAGGAGGAGGAGGAAAGAGGCAAAGAAAGACAAAGTTGTGCTAGCAACCTTGCATGCATTGTGTGTGTTTCACCAACCTCGGAGGCGTTGACTCGTCCCTCCTGAAAGGAACAGCTGGAGGGGTCATGGGTGCACAAGTTGCGGTACTTGCACCAGTGGCAGCGGAAGGCACTGTTCACACATGACAGACACCTGCATGGACACACAAACACACACGCAGGGAGGGTGAGAATCAGGCGAAAAGCAACGCAGTCAAGGAGGGCAGCAGGGTTGCCAAAGTGGGGGAAGTGCCACAGAGGAAATGAGTTCAGATCCCAAGTGGGCACCTGCTGTTGTTGTGCCCTTGTGGTTGGCACGGTACCGAATAGCTGCTGGGCCAAGTTCTGCCTGCATATATTGTCCGCTGCCATATATTAATGCCGTGTGTCATGTGTGAGCACAAGGCCGCATATTAGCCCTCATAACCAGAATCAGGCAGAGAACGAGAGGGAGAAAGAGAGAGAGAGAGAGTGGAGGAACGTTGAGTAATGAGGACAAATAAGACATTGGCGCAGCTTGATCCTGCAATTACCATTAGCCCAGCATTGTTGGAGTGTCGCTGTAATTACCAGCTGTTAGGTGTGTATTTTTGTGTGAGCTTTTTTTTTGTTTTTTGTAGCATATACAATATGCAAGTGTGTGTTTTTGTGTACGTGTCACTATAGGGGTGCCAGTGGTAGAATATATAGTTGTAAGATCCTTTACTAAAGTATAAGTTTCAATTCCAGCGAATGGCCCCAGAATGCGTCTTCAGTACAGCACTTAAATAGTAAATGTACTTGCCAACACTGTGTACTTGTTACATGGATGAATTGATCGAGAGATGAACAAATGCAAGGTTGGACAAGAAAACCAGAAGCGGCTACAAGGCATGATACGCTCTGTATGTTGCCATAGCAAACACAATATGCACTTTTTTTATTGATTGTGATGGCATTTACTACACTATGCATCCATGAACAGTTGTTTGGAGTCGCACTTGACTCTCCCTCTCTGTCATTCTCTCTCTGTGAAGTAAGGCAGAGTTACGCATACCTGCTCATGGTGAAATATTTGTCGGTGCAAAAGCATGAGAGGGATCTCTGGCAAGTACGCGCTAACTCAGAGGAATAGCGTTGATTTGTGTATAACAGGGAGAGAAAGACAGAGTACGAGTACTTGGGAGAGCGTATGCCCTTTTAAAGTTTATGCATCTTTTTTGTGTGTGTTTGAGTGTGTGTGTTTGCGTGTGTGTGTGTGTGTGTGTTTGTGTGCGTGCGCGAGCAGGAATGTTTGTCGTCGCAGATTAACTGAGCCGATGTGAGAGCCGGTAATTGCTTTCTGTGCTACTCAGACAGGCTTCTCAGACAGCAGACAGCCATATGAAGCTATAGGGCAGTGTAAGTGTGTGTGTGTGTGTGTGTGTGTGTTTGGAAGAGAGAGCGCGAGAGAGAGAGAGAGAGAGAGAGAGAGAGAGAGAGAGAGAGAGAGATGCAGAATATCATTGCCTGCTTTTATCTGGCAAAGAAGACAAATGGTTACAACATTTTGTGTTAATGTCGAGGAGCTAGTCAAAGGACAATGCGACACGCTGCGATTCCTACACCCCTGCTAGTGACACCATTGCGATATCCTTAGTTTCCTGCTCACCACGCGGTGATACTCCCAACTCAGCAAAGGTTTTGGCTCCAGCACAAACAGAATCTGCCACACTGGGATGAAGCGAGCAGTTGCAAAGGCACCGCCGACACAGAGATCACCAACCCAGGGATTCAATTCAGCATCACCCAATCGGGGGACAGGCATGGCATGAAAACGGGCATGAAATCCCTACTGAAGACCTGTTAGGCAAAAAGCTTCGTGTTTTTGTGCTGCAAGCGTGTCTGAGAAGAAGGCTTCATTAGCAGCAACAGCACAGAAACATCCTGTTACGGTGCTCAGGGAGCAGCCAGCGGTCCGATTACATTAGTCTTTACAGGGGATATTTTTAGGGGACTGGGGCCGGCTAAGGTTGAGGACAAATTGTAACTAATTCCCAGAGCATTGATCCAGTGGTTTTCGGCAGCAGATCTGGGACACTGTTTTTGTAAATGAAAAGAATGAATGGGCTCTGAGAGAGATACTCACAGTTGGTGGACGCTGCAGTTGTAAAACTTGACCTCTGTGCTGATGAGCATCTCACCAGTCTCCTTAGAATTGAGCCTTAGCTCCACGCCTGACCAGTCTGAAGGAGAGGAGACAAGAGATGAACATTTACTGTACGCTCATGCATTATTACAGCGCAGTCCCTTTGTCTTTACCTCCTCTTGCATAGTTGTGAACAGCAGACATCATTAAATCTTGTCCTAATTAGTTAGCTGTCATGAGCTGGTGACGCTGGCATACAAGTAAGTGTACAAGACATGTAGAATGGAAGCATTTTTTCTGTGGTATTGTATATATGCAAGGCAACTTAAAAGACATATAGCTTGTGAATATATATGTGCGTTACAATTAGCAAATTCCAATCACATACGGAGCCATTTCTTCTGATCAAATGTACTTTTCCTGCATTTTGCTGAACAGAGTTCTGGCTGTGCTTCTGTTCTCTGTAAAAACAGCCTCTTATCTCTCCCCAGGAGAATACCGACTCCATAAATATGTGTGTGTGTGTGTTATGAGTGTGTGCTTGTGTAAGTGTATGTGTAGAGCAGCCTGAATTTCAGATGACATTCAGTGTGTAGGAGGCTTAAATGACCCTCCGTGCCCCGTTCTCTCCACAGCACCTGTTGGGAATCAGGCTCTGTTTCACACACGTCTGTGTAGCAGGCGGTCTAGGCTCATAGCTGACTTCTACTGTTGCGCATTTGTCTCACAGGATCGGGCAAACAAAGGGGTACAAAGTTCCTGTCGACACAAAACGTCCTCTAGGATCAGTCCAGAGTCCTCGCAGCTTTATCCCAACCTCTCCACACGCTCCTTCACCTTTGTTTTAATTTCTCCCTTCTTCTCTATCTTTAATCTCATTTCCTCCTCTCCTCTCCTCATCACCACTGCACGATCGATGCTGATGTGCAACAGATAGAAAGGCTCGCTAGGGGACAGGCGATGGAGGAGCAGAGTGGGGAGGTCATGAGGAGGTGGCCTCAGGGGAATGAGTGTGGAGTAAAAATGGAGGTATAAACAGCTGGGGGAGGCAACGAAATGGGGGGGGGGGTAGAGAGAGAGGAATGGTAGGACGGGTGGATAGCTAGATGGATGGAGGAAAGGCTTAGGGGGGGATTGGCTGACATTTACCTAAGGGAGAACATTCATATTAGTGCCTGATGCACCACTCCCCATGGGAGCTCTGGGCAAACAGGGCTGTCATTTACTCACAGGGAAGAGGATTACCAAACCCCCCAAACACACAATGATTTCCACACACTGCACATAATATATTATTCAGGGTGTTTGGTTTTGTCACCCTGCAGCCAACTTGGCCTGCAAACAACAGGTATTCATTGTCAAACAACAGGTGTTAGCATTCATAATGATATATATGCTTGCAAATAAATGAATGCCAGATCGGCTGTGGAATATTTATGGTTATATGCTGGAAGAATGCTTGAAAGGTCATGTGTTTCCTATGAATAGTATATTATGGGTGATTAGGATATCTTCATTCCTGGACCTAAAAATTGCTTCAGGAAATGTTTATATATGTTCTACTCAACTATGATGAGTTGTCCTCCTCTAGACTCTGTGAGATGATCAGATGAAAGTGGCTGATCGTTTGGTACGTCATCCCTTCAGCTAAATCGTCCCCTGGCTGATTGGACCTGCACGTCAGACCACTGCCTATTAGCCCAATCTGAGGGCAGTAATGTGGTGCTCTGCAGCCCAGCCACAGGCCAGGGGACCTCAGTCTAATCCTCCATCAGCTCTAATGGGGCCTGGCCTTGTGTGTAGCACACTTCACTGCCAGTCAACTGATCCTGGATCAGTGGGAGCTTGTTATGAAGGCCGTGCCTGCTAAAACTAGGAGTGTTGAATCAATAAAGATGTTTCAGAGTGTGTGTGTGCAGATGAACAGTTGGCTGGGTGCAGCATAAATAGCAGAAAGAGAAGGACAAAAGGGAATCATTCAAAGGCTGTGTTTAAAGGTTCTTATCTAATTGCCATGATCAGACCAGTGTACTGTGGACTACATAGGAAAATTACTTTTTTCTGGGGAGAACCCCACTCATCAGTTTGTGTGCAATGGACGGAGTAGGTGTGTGTGTTGGATCTACCTTGGTCGGTGGGGATGAGGGGGACGTCCTTGGCAGCTGGGGACACACAGAGTATGTGGTTGCCATTGACCTGCCCCTCCACCTCCGTCAGGTTGCCAAAGGAGCAGGTGATGCCCGCAGAAAGGTCCGGAACATGGCTCACCCTAACCAGCAGCTGTACAAGGGGTGGGGGCACATGTCAGCAATGTTTACATGACGTGACAAAGTTTGTTATACACAACCATTTGGATATGGATCAAAATGAGCAGTGTATGCTTGACTATATGTCAAATTTCTTGGGGGTGCAGCCAAATGCATATATGACAATATATATGACGTGGGATGCCTCGGCAGTGTCATATTAGCAAGACAAAACTGGGAAAGAATCCTTACTGCACACCCCTAATAACATTAGCGCTGGCATCTTTGGTAAAAATGAGATAAGGTAGGCTAGGGAAAATGTGAAAAACGTAGTGTCTTGGATGCAGCAGTGGAATAAGCTCCAAACAGAATGAAAAAAGAACACACTGCTGCTGGCAAAGCTGTCCATCCACTTTGCCAGGAAATGTTGCTGTGTCTTAAAAATATTATCAGCACCATAATAAGGAAAATAAGCCCGTGCTTTCCATTTGAGTGTAGACGACACCATTCCAGAGGTTGAGACAGATATTGTGATTCAGTCAGTGGTCAATACTAAAATAAAAAAAAAGGCCACTTCTATTTTTGTTTCCTCTGTCTCTGTCCCTGTCAAGGACAAATAGATACATGAGACATGAGCAAAAAGAAAAGAAAATAACCTACACTCACTCATATACAATGTGCAGGACATATACAATATAACACACACATGCAAATGCACATAGAGGCGTTTGAAGTCGTTCTCCGGAGAGAGTGACACCGGGGCTGGAGCATTCAGCTGCTCTGCCTATAAATAAATGTATTCTGCGCACAGGGTGTGTGATCTGGCTCTCCAGCCAAGAGAGGCAGCCTGGGTAATTATCACCATGGCATTTCACAGCCTCGTTCCATTAGCTGTTATTTTTGGGCCACAGCGTTTGAAGTTTCTCTTTGTTTTATCTGCCTCTCACTAAACACCGTGGGGCTACTGGGACAGGCAAGGCAGCTGAGCAGCTAAACTGCAGGCCTTTCAAGAGATGCTGACTGTCTCGGTAGCTGACTACACTGCCTCCCTCGTTAGCTGCCTTACTCTGGTACCCATTGAGAGGATGGATGATTTTTTCTTTTTTTCCTTTCCTCTGCTGAGGACCTGTCGCCTTCCCCTGTTTTCGCTCTCCGTGTTTGTGTTGCTTCACTCTGAGGTGTGTCAGAGAGATCCGTGATTACAGCAATCACAGCAATCAATGTCTTTTGTTTTATGTAGAATTCCCCGAGTAAGGTCTCACATTAATTAGCTCTCGTCGTTCTGTCGAGACGCGCATGTACAGATGAACACTCAAAAGTTGCTCATACACACACACAAACACGCACGGCGGCAGCTACAGAAGGCAAGCTTGTCCCAGAGTGTTGAGCCTTTGCTCTTTTTGTTCTCCTGTCCTCGCCGCCGACGACGGCGACGGGGGCTTTTGCAGCTTGGCAGCAGCGACCAGCCTAATTGGTGGCAGAGTTTTAATAAAGGTAATATGATTGGTTTCTCTGTGTTTCTATCTCTCCCTGTGCCCACATGAAGAGGCTGCGTTGCCACGGAGATGGCGGCCTGCCCCTGTGGAATTTTCTGAATTTGTGAGTGGTTTTGTGGAGGTTTGGTGAGATGACCCATTTGCTGGTGTGGCTCGGCTGACATGGAAACAAACACAACTGCTAACGCTGTTGTCTGATAAGCCGCTGTTTGCAAACTGGACAACAGGGCGAGGTCTACTGAGGGCGAGTTTGTGGATGACTTATCATGCGATGCCAGAGCTGCTGGCACATTCTTTAGCAGAGGTTTAAGATTCCGAGTGGAAAGACTGAAGGGTCATCTTACCCAAAATACAAGGAAAAACGCCATGTGCCTGTGCTGAGTATCACACCAGGGTGTTAAGGTCTGGAGAAGTCTGATGTAGTTCTGTCATCATTACCTTACCACAAAGCTTAGTGGCCAAAAAATTACATCTGAGACCTCCTTGTGAGCAGTTTCACCTGGAATTATATTCTACTAAAGTATCCCAAATATCTCTCCGAACAGACAGAAGTCCGATTAGTCCGACAGAACCAATTAGAAGTCCAGGTTTGTACTGCGGATGTGAATGCAGAGCTCACAGAGCACCGCTAAACAATAGCTCGGCTAAGAACAACGCTGCGTGTTTAGACTTACACTTTCTCCTGTTGCACCAATGTGTGCACGTCTCGGCCATAGAATTGACACGTAAGAAATGGCGCCGAGCACTACTTTACTGGGGTAAAAGCAGACATTTGTAATGCTGACATGTCCAAACCTAAGCCAATCGACCCGGATAGATTGAAAAAAAAAACCTGTTTCGTTTTGTGTTTTCGTTGAACTGAGCCTTCCTGGGTATTTAAAGACATAAAGTCTGTGTCCATGTGTGTGTGTCCACGTGTCTGCATGTGCAGCATTTGCCAGGACTTGGACAGGTGGAGCCCTTCACTGATGCACACAATCTGCCCGTTTTTCACTCAGTCCATGTGGAAATACCGCAACATACTCAGCTGCACTCTGACAACTTTAACACCTACACGTCCGCCCACACAAACATGTCTTGGCACACATGTTGACTGCTCTGTACCAAGTGAGCATATGCACACTGAAACGCCCACGTAGAGCTCTTATGAACCTTCCCATCTAATGTTTATGCATCAACTGCAATCAAGACTAGGCGAACTGCCGTATGCAATCGTTTAAAATCTTCTGCCTCTCTACGTGGGTAGGGAATATGGAAATGGGGGCTAATTTTTCATTGTAATGTGCATAAATAGTGGTTAAGATTGCAGGTCCTTGACATATTGTGTGTGTGTGTGTGTGTTCTGTATGCAGGAATGTGTTGGTTTGCGTGTAAACTTACAGGTACGCTGGGCTCTGACACCGCAATGCTGTCTGGGTACACGGTGGCCTTCACACACTGGTTGAGAGCGGCGGCGAAGCGGTACGGCTCATCTGCACGTTCACAGCGGTTCCTCTGTGAGCAGCTGAATGGGGGGGGGGGGGAGTTACTGATATTTGCTTTTCAAAAGGAACATGAATAAAAAGAAAAAGAGAGGCTAAAACTACAAACGCAAGTAACCACACGGATTAATACATTTGCAGGGGGAAAGCGGTGCTGCCAAAGACGCAATAGGAAAGAAAATACGAACAATGAAATGTAGAGAGAGGGTATGAAACAAATGGAACAATAACAGCAGGAGCGATAGGAATGAATACTCATGTTATAATAAATGCTGCAATAAAAACATTACGGGACATTTTTGTGGGTGAGAAAGTCAAATCGCCAACATTGCGACAGACGTTAAAAACCTCCCTATCAAACAACAGAGAGAAGGGCGGGGACAGGTGAGGATTAAAGATGTCACAAACACTAACAGCAAACATTACCTAAGAAATGGAATATTAAACAATGTTGTCATGGGAATAAACATTTTTAAGAATCCAGCGGCTGCGCTGTCAAGACGAAATAACACCATGTCAATGTCTCCTCGACCCGATGTTCATAGCTAATATTAATAGCATGATCAAGCACCCCCTACTTCTGCTGGACGTTGCATGGACACATTGTGATTGATGGAAGTGCATATCACTCACATTTCCGTCCACAACTGTTGGTCTTAAGACATCTGGATTGGTCACTAATTGCCTTTATTACACCAGATACCTTGGGTGCCATGTCTGTATTTGTCACGTGGATTTGTTCGTTTCTTGCGTGCATCAGGGCTGTGACTGTGACGCGCTCTAGAGTCGGGTTAAGTTACCGCATGTAGTTGCTACCTTTTTCTTTCTTGTTTTGCAAGACATAATATGGCGTATTAAAGACACTTTTGCTGTTTTGATGGATTGCTTAAAAAAAAGAAGCTCACCTCTTGTAAAAATGCACATTTCATGACACGCATCAATCAATCAATAACAGCTGGCTTTTAGGACATGCGGCTTTTAAAGGTTTTATAAAATAGTAGGTGACCATGGCCCCCAGGAAGCTATGCATTCCTAATAAGCCACAGAAACAAATTAAACTACGAAGGCACAGTGCTGTGGAAGAACTACACACCCAAATTATATTCTTCAATCACTGCATAACTTTGGGAACTAGTGCAAATTACATGCCGTTCACTCACAAGAGATCTTAATGGTCAGACAGTGTATCAAGTGCCACACGACACCCCCACAGTCCGCCTCATCCCTCATTAAAACTCAGCCACCTCCTCCTCCTTTTTTAAAACTGTGTGTTCCCTCCAGCCCATTACACCAAAGGCTCCCTGTCCTCATCCAACCCAGCAGAGTCTGGCTAACTGGCTGTCTGGTCACAGCAGCTCTAATTGGACTCCGATGGGTCAGCCGCTGTCCGTGGCGCTGATGTGCCACTACAAGCCCCGTCCATTCTCCCCTCTGGCTGCTGACTGTGTGTGTGGCGGAGTGTGTTAGGGCCCATATCATGCTCCTTAACCACATGCTCTCACACATGCTGACTCCTAAGATACATCTTCATCCACAGCCTCCATGTGTAATTATGTTGTCAGAAGTTCAAGCCATTTCCAGCAGACTCACATGAACAGGCACAAGCACACCAACACTCATGTGCACAGTACCCCCTGGGGATTTTAGAGAGCAGGGACGTGTAGAGTTATTGTAGTCCTGTGATTCTTGGGAAAGGGGGGGGCCACTGCGGCAGGATTTACATTTTCTTTTTTCTCAAAATGACTACATGGTTTCCCCACTTCACGCCTTTGGAAAGTCTGTTTCTACATGTTTTATTGTTACTCCTGAATTCTCTTACCTCTTCATTTTACACATTTGACTCCATCACTGCTGCATTTCTCACTCTCTCTCTTTCTCTCTCTCTCTCTCTCCCCCCACTCCCCGTCCACATCTCTCCCTTTTGTCTCACAAGTTGAAATTAGTACACCTTTCTTAGGTAAGGTGTTATTTCTGTCTGCAATTTGGCACTTCTTTTACAATTCACAATGGCAGCATAAAATGACACTGTGCTTTCAGGTGTGGGCAATGTTTTATGCATGTCTCCGAGCTGTATGGGTACGGATGCAAAAACCTGGGCGGTCATTAACTGTCAAAAAGCCCCGCATTGATTTTCCTCACTGTGATTTAAAAAAAAAAAACAAAAATTCATTTCGGTGGGGTGAAGTAAGATGAGAGCCAAGCGAGGGGGTGGGGGAGCGGGTGGGGTGGGTGGTCTAGCAGGATGGCTGCTGTTGCCATGGTTTCAGGAGGTGGCCATTATCTCTGTGTAGTTAGAAGCTGACCCCTTGCCTCTCTCATTAGCTGAAGTGCATGCCACTGAGTGTTGACTAGAATTCTGCCTTCCTCATATTCTGCCTTCCTCATATTCTCTCTCCTGACCCCCTCCCCTCCCCTGCACCCCCTCCAATCCTCCTGTCTGGCCTGGCCTGTCACTCAGTACCTTCGATGATGCTTTGTGTTCCATCACTCACATTCCTGAAGGGGGGGGGGGGGACTCACACCAAAATATATAAGGTGTTAAAGGAAGGGATATGCACATTGAATTCTCTGTTTACAACATGCACACACACAAATGCATAGGCTGATGGTACAAATGCATGCACTTCTTTCAGACTGTCTCCTGTGAAAAGCGGCCGAGTGCCTGGGTCTTGTGCTCTCTAAACCCTGTCCATGGTGCTGAAGTAACTGCTTGCACTTCCATCATTACTCCTCTCTGGCATCTACAACTCCACTGCAGGGTGCGAATGCAGTTGTAAGTGGCAGCCGCATTTCACGCAGTCATGTAAGGTAAGCATAAAAAAAAAAGAAAAGCAAAGCAAAGAAAAGGAGAGCGTGTTGTTTTCTCCTGTGGCAGTTTGTGTGGGCTGCATCTGTTGGAGCTGGAGCTCTGAGGTACAAATGAAGCCTTGACACAGTATTTGTTATCTAACTCAGTAACCTATATCTAATGCACAGTGTAATTTGTAGTGTTGTGAAGCTGCCCGAGATTTTTTTACGGCCCAGGAGGGTGAGGGCAACAGAGGGAAGGACCTCAGGGCCCGCTCGACCGATGCCTGCTTCTTATTTTTTGCCCTAGACAGGCAATTACACTGTTGTCTCTGCTGTGCCCAGGCTTTGATAGACACCCAGACGTATGAGTGCACGCGCTCATTCACACGCACACACCCATAGGAGACCATAGCCACAGACGAATCATGTGTACACGTGCACGGACACACACAGGCAAAGATTTCTGTGCTACTATCCCTCCTCCCCTTCCCTTACACCCCCCACCCCCACGGGCTTCAGTGAAAGTGTGAAGGCCTGTCTGATTGCAGCTCTAGCTGTGAGTACCGTGTTTTAAAAACAGGAGGGGAGAGAACAGAGGGGGAGTCATTTTACAATCACAAGGAAATGGAAAAGAGAGGTGAGCAGAGATGCTTTGGTGGCGGGGGGTATGGGGGTGGTGGTGGTGGTGGTGGTGGTACAGGTACAGATAGGATGAACTGGATGTATATTGAATATTTGATGGTGCTAAACAAAGCTTTACTAGTCTTAAGTGGTAACCCATTATGTTAGAGAATCACTGGCAGGATTTGATTTGGGTGAATGGAACCGTACTCTGTGGACTGTATGGGGACATTTCTACGAAAACACAGTGTGATGTAAACATGTATGAAGGCTGACTGCACTGGGACTTTGGCTCCCCAACATGAAGAGGATTCATTACGTGAGCGATGAGCGCCGGGCTGCCAACACATACACACACACACACACACACACACACACACATGCGCTCCCTCTTCCCTTCACTGTTTTATCCTC
>JAVQJF010101629.1:0-16333 GCA_036023855.1 Gadopsis marmoratus | reverse complement strand
AACCGGCTTACCTTTTTGTAAGTTCGCCTTGTGTTTAAGTTAAAATAAAAGACATGTTACTTTCCGGCTGTGTGCGCTTGGGTCCCTCAACGTCTCCACCTGCACCCAGACGTGACAGTCTGTTTGTACTATAAAGAGGGAATCAATGAATAAGTGTATTACAGAACTGTTCTCAAAGTTTTAGCAAAACCCTATAAAGCAAAGGGAAAACGCAGTAGTTTGTTCATTTAATTTTGATATTTAGTCTTTCACATCCATTTGGCTTTGACAAATCTGTACTTTATATCTTCTCAGTGAAACATTGCCCTCACTAAAATGTCAGACATCGCTGTGTCCAATGCTGCCTGAAATTTTAAATTAAATGGACACTGGACTCAAAGATGGCATCCAGTCTCTTGAACGAAAATTGCTCACACGGTGTATTAAGTCAAAAAGGTTTCTGGGTTTGCAATACCGCAAGTGACCACTTGGACAAGTTAGCAGCAAGGCTGATTGAAGGTGTCGAATCCAGCTCTCTTAATACATCCATGCCCTAAGCTACTTGGTTTATGGAAATATCTGACACCCTGAGCTTTATTTATTTAATGGCATGAGTCCATGAAGCATTATTGAACAACAAATTTAGATGGATGGTACTGGTCCTGAATCCAAGGTAAACAATTCTCAGTCGCAACGTCCTCCTTCCCGGGGACTAGCTTAAATGGTAAGTGTATCTATGTTTTAACTAACTATTGCCGGTGTAGCAGTGCTCCAATGTTTCTCTTGTATTTCTGATTCAGTACTTGAAAAAGAACTCGATGACATTTTTTATTTATTTTATTGAGTTCCTGAAATCTAATACACTATTAATGCGCCTGTTCGCGACAATTCACGCTGCCCCGGGCAAATTTGCACTAATCACGCCCACTCACTTCTAAAATTGATCTCGCACCATAAGAGGGAGAGATACATGCCCCATTATGTAGACATCAGGCCTAGGACAATTTTCCACAGTGATGGGCATACAGCTTTGAAAAAAAGCTTTGAGTTGCATCCATTTCAGAAAATTTGATCAGTGGTGAGATATGACACACAACAACATGAAATCAAATCCATATTAGACATCATTTTAGATATTTTTGTGGAAGATTGGATTTTACTGTTTATTTCTCGTAATGGAGAGTAATTTACGCTCTTCAAATCAATCTCACACACCCACATTTTCTCACTCGAATGTTTACTGCTTTTCAGCATCTCCATTAAAATCTCATCCCTCTCAAAGCCCTAACAATCTGCTAATCATACGAACGCTGATTGGTTACCACATCATCAACACCTCATAGAATTGCCAGGCGTTTAAACGCAGGGGCTCATATCTCAACATGTTCAATCACATTATCCTAATGTTCTCACATTGTGTAAATGGATGTAACATAACTATGTTTTTCGAACACACTCAGAATGTTGTTGAGCTGAAGCGGCTGTGTAAGCACATTTACCTGCATGAAAGCCAAAAAGATCATGTATATTCAGGAGCTATGGAGAGGATCAGATGAGTGAATATGAAAGAGAAAAACTGATTAAGAGAAAAGCAATGTTTGCAATTAGTCCATGCTAAGATTGGGAATGTTACTGAAAGCACGGGCAGCATCAAAGCTTTCCTAACAATGTTTTCCATTGTTACAGGAGGCTTGTTTTGTCCTGCTAGAACCCTTTAAACCTCTCTTTCTTGACAACTACAAAGCACGAAATTGCATTTTTTGTGTGAGTTCTGAAAAATAAAAAGTGGTCAGAATTCTGACAACAAAAACAGAGTCAGAATTCTGAGTTTAAAGTCAGAAGGACCTTTGCGTCATGCAGGAGGGAAAACCACATGTTGATCGAAAATGTCGGCCCTAAGCGACATTTTGCGTGTTCCAGGGGTCCCAGAGGAAGCCGCGACATTAATGGAAGAGCAAAAGTTGAGTGAAATGCAGACACTGGTTAGCTAACATTAGTAGCACGTTTGTTAGCTAATGGTTGGGCAATTAGAGAATATATCACTGCTTTGTTGAATTAATTAAATTTATGAATTTGATAATTTCATGGTCTGCTTATGAAGAACAAGTGAGAACTGCTGCACATCTACAGACTTGTTCTGCACCAGCAATGGCAGAGAGAGGCAGCGTTTAGAGCCACAATATTATCTAACTCAGTGAATTAAGGGTTTGTTAAACCAAAACTGGTGATTGTTGGAGACAGTGTAAAGACTAACCACAGCTTTGGTTTTAGTGAGACTTATTTGGATTCTGTCAAGTTTAAATTAAGTGTGTTTTACAAGGTAATTTAGCAGCAGCAGCAGCTACGTGACGGGTGTCTCTCACCGGCCACCATCAGTAATCGCACTCGCTGTCTCTCCAGTTAAGGTGGTCGCAGTTCGTAGAAAGAAAATCGGGTTGGTTGTTGGGTTGATGGTGGTCGGCTGGAAGATTTGAACATATCACCCATCCCTATTAAGCTAACATTACATGCACAACGTTAGTTTGCAGGAACAGTAATGTAGAGGTTAGTGGTTAGACTACAAAGCCTGGAGAATATTGATTAAGTAGCCACCTACTGATATATTTAAAATGATTTAGCCATTCAGCTCCATTCACCCCAGTTCTCTCCAGTCTGGTAGGTCTGGTCTAGCAGACCGAGTTTCAGTTGGATTAACACAGTGGCGTATCCTACTTTGAAAGGGTCTGGAGAGGAGTAAAACAGATAATATCAGTTTCGATTGCAGGCAACATCTAGATGCTCATAAGCCTGTGAGGTGTAAGTCTCACAGTGAGATGGTTTAACACTCAGAGGGTGATCCAGTTATTGAACAGCTATGCACAATCATGAAAATAAATAGCATGATTAACATTATGTATGCAATGTGCACTTTTTTCCTCTTCTGTGCAGATTGACTGTGACGTCATCGTGCTGATGCAACTCTGGCAAATGACATCCCCCCTATGGAGACCGATTTGTCCTCTTCAATTTCAGCAAATGTAAAAAGTCCCTCCCAAAGCGAAAACAAGCACTAAGGAAAACACATCCCATGCAGACAAAACAACCCAAAAATGTAGAGGTAGGGTGGATTTACAGTGACAGTAACGTAGCCAAACAGGTGATGGCAAAGCAGGGAGGGGGCGCCGGAAATGTTCAATTGCCAATTAAGGCTGGTTTAGAAGCCTTCTGGTCAAGAAGGACATACACTTTTCCTTCCTGGTGGAATATCTCCTAAGTCATCACAATCAGATTTTGACTTTAAGGTGTGGGTCTTCAAACAGAACTGCCTTTCTGATGAGGCTTGCATGTCCGTTGGTACTATGTACAAGACGGTGAGGCTGACAATATTATGCATTTACATTGCAAACAAGCCAAAAAACCTTGAAGATGATGCCAGCGATGACGCCAGCGTGACGTCTGAAGTGATCGTTGTCTCGGCACACGGTGGAAATGAAATCAGTACAGCAGAACTACAAGTGTGAGATGTCAAGGGTGATTTTGATGGAAACATGGAAGGCAATCGGCAGAATCCTTTTGAAAGGTTACCAAGATTGTCAATTTTTGCCAAACAAACTTGCACTCCACTACCTTGAGCAGGTGCTTTGCAACAGTGTGTTCAGTGATCTTAAAGCACATTTTCTGCACTCTGTGAGCAGCCAAGAAGGTGAGCTTTTGATGCAAGCGATGAGTGATTTCTCTGCAGTTGACTCGGATGATCTTGCGGAAGTTCTCGACAGCTATGCCTGTAGAAGGAGAATAACAGCTGAGACTCTTCCTACAATACTTGATGAAATAGCACACAAAGAAGTTGTCCAAAATCCGATGTTCATTATTGACTGCTGGAGGGAGATTACCCATCATCTCATCTCTCAGTCCAAAGCCTCTGACGAAGTTGTTCTCTGACCTACAACTAACCACAAAAAAAGTCTGTAAACTGTTCAAATTTGCCATTGAGCTGACTCCAAAACACAAAAAAGTGGGAAATCATCTGAAAAAACTCATCAGAGAGCTGGATGAAAGTAAACTTCAGAAATGTTTGTGGTTCTGCACCGTATCTATGTGGAATCTGAAGAAATGACAGAGCTCATGAGAAGACCAGTTGGCAACTTCCCAGATTTCCATTCAGAATGTAATGCCGTTCTTGAAAGCAATGTCTGGGTAATGGACATTGTTTATCACAACAATTCACTGTTAAAATGTTCACGTTTGAACAAATTACGCAGAACTGAATTCTGGTCTTTAAAGTTTGGATACTTGCTGATGACTGCTAAAATACCACTTCTATCCTAGCTTTTGATCTTTTCTCAGATGTCATGTTGCCTTCATACCACACCTCTTGTTAATCAACCAATTTGATGGTGCACCTTACAGTATCTTGTGACACCAGTAATCCTAGTTGAAATGCATGAATATGTAGCTAACAGTAACTCTACATCTGTCCATTGGTCGTAATCTCATGTTGATTAGTCAGACTGGTGCTTACCTCTGAACAAGCCAAGTCTTCTACATATTCTCTTTAAAGTTCAGACACTTACTACTATCTCATTATGTTAAAAGTATTTCTTTGTTACTGAAAGAAAGTCTGAACTAGAGTTTGATTAAGTCATCCACATTGGGCATTGCAGGCTTTGTTGTGAGCAGCAAAACTGATCTACTTATTTTGAGAGGAGACTTTTTGCAGAAGTTCAAGAGGACATTTCGGTCTCCGTAGGAGGGGATGTAATTTGCCAGAGTTGCATCATCCATCAGCACGATGACGTCACTATCAATCTGCCCAGGAAAAGACATAAAAAGTCAATAATTTTCTTCAAACTTCACATTGCATAAAAAATGTTAATCATGCTTTTTATTTTAATGATTCTGCATAGCTGTTCAATAACTGGATCACCATCCTCTGGTTAAAACAAGACAGAGTGTTCCATAAAATATAGCTCTCAGCTTTACGAAAGAGGAAAAATAAACAGTATCTCCTTTCTTCTCTTGCGGCTTTATTTGCTCTTCTTGATTGAGTAAAGTGCACTCCTAAGCTGTCTAGAGTGGATGTGCCACCTGCTGCAGCTGCCAGTGTTTCTCTGTCTTTGTGGTTAGGTACATTGAATTTATGAGTTCAGTATGAATCCAAAAGGTTTTGGCACAGGAGTTTTACAGACGTCCTGGACAGGGCTACGCTCTTCTTCTACACTAGGGAATGAGCATTTCTGGTGCAGCGGCTGTTTGAACAATGTTAAATGCTTGGTATAGAACCACTGGCAGCACTGATTAAATTTTTATTGGACAAGTTATGGCTGCATGGATTAAGGAGAATATT
The DNA here is from genome assembly GCA_036023855.1 of Gadopsis marmoratus. Taxonomy (NCBI): domain Eukaryota; kingdom Metazoa; phylum Chordata; class Actinopteri; order Centrarchiformes; family Percichthyidae; genus Gadopsis; species Gadopsis marmoratus. Next base: position 11,028 of record JAVQJF010101629.1, on the reverse strand, counting down.
CAACGTGTCAAGCCACTGGCTATTGTTTAAAGCTGTTAAGTAGCTCTAAAGTATTCTCTCTCCCTTTCTCTGGTGGGAACTTTGAAGTTGCAGATTTCAGAGGATATCTTTTTACATGAGATTGAACTGCGCTGTGAGTGAAACAATGGCTTATCGACTAAAGCCTTTTTTTATGAAGGCTGATAAAATCGTAAAACTGATGGATCAGTTCCTTACGTAAGAACTAGCTTATCAGGACTCTCGTAACTTCAATGCACAGAGAGCACTGGTGAAAACACAGGTGGGAGTTAGAGGGTCTGTCTCGATACCCCCACAGCATCTGTCTCGATACCCCCACAGCATCTCTCATTATACGCTTGAGCTTCCAGCCCGTTGGGAGACATGCATGTTGCTCTTTGAAGCTACCAGCGACACCTTCAAAGCTGCGGCTCTTCTTTGAAGATTTCCTTGCCATTTTTCTACTCCAGATGACTTTTTTTATTTAGATGGGGTATGAAACCATGCTAATGCACATATATCACAGGATTGTGATATGATGTGCACTAACATCATGAACTCACCCTATCACTCAATGTCTCAATTATATGTTCTTATAGTCAGTAGAGGAATAGGCATGATAATGTCTAAATGTTCTGATACATCCAGTCTTTGACCACTGAAAAGACGGCGTAGCCACCATGAGGTTGACATTCATGGTTGGAGTGAAATTTCTCAACGACAAATGGATAGATTGCCATGAAATGTGGTACAATTTCCCTCAGGGTGAATTGTAATAACATCAGAATTAGAAACAGTTTAATTGACAAATAGGTTTTCACATACGAGGAATTTACTTTGAAACTGAAGAAAACTGAAGAAACTGTTCTTGCGGCGTGAGGTTTTGGTCCTGATGGACCGCAGCCTCCTGCCAGAAGGGTGAGATTCAAACAGTTTGTGTCCGGGGTGAGCGAGGAGGGTATAACGGTTTGCAGTTGACGAAAAAAGATTCCAGATCAGGAGAACAGAACTGTTGAATCACTGACACATCGTTACACCAGCCACTGTTGGTGTAGAAACAGATACCGCCACCTTTCGTTTTGCCTGTGAGAGCTGTGTTGCGGTCCGCTCTGAAGAGCTGGAAGCCTGCCAGCTGCAGGGCAGAGTCCAGTACCGATTCACACATCCACATCTCCGTGAAACACAAAACGGAAGATGAAGACACGTCCCTGTTCCTCGCCGCCAGTAGCTGAAGTTCTTCCAGGTTATTAAACAGTGAATGCACGTTGGAGAGGAATATTGACGGTATCGCTGTACGAAGTCCGCACCGGCAAAGACGTAGGAGCGCGCCCTCTCCTCCGGGGTTTCACAACGCACAGCAGTACACCGAGGCAGCCATCTGCGGCACCATCTTGATGGCCATAACATTAGTAACCCCTTAACCTTTTCTCAAGCACCATCATCAGGTCAAAAGGTTTAATTTATCTAATCTTTGCTTCATGACCAAATACCTGTAAAACTGACATTCCCATCAGACTCAGCTTGAGTTCATGTTTACTGCTAGTTAGCGAAGGATAGCATGCTAACATGTGTTAGCATTTAGCCTCCAGAGCCACTGGTCTTAAGCACAGTCTAATAGAGGATCTAGCATGGCTGTAAACGCTTAGTATTGTTCCTATTAAAATGCAACCCAGCTATCCCAGTATGCTTTTTTTTTTTAAAAAGAAAACAACAAAAGGGAATACCAATAAAATCTGTCTTTGTTTTACATGTCCCTGCCCTTCAAAGGAACTCGGCACTTCACCAGGATAATTGCATACAGTGCAGTACAGTGCAAGGACAGAGTTAAATGGTCACACTGTATTCGCCCACCATCCTGCAGCAGAGACAATACCCTTCACTTTTCGACTCCTGGAAGAATACAAATGCATATAATGAGATTGTAATTACATAAGTTGAGAAATAGTCATCTGGTCTTTAAATCTGTTACCAGGCCATGACTCCAATATCCTAAGAGTGGGGGTACTTAATTGTTATTGCTTTTGTGTTTTGCATTCCCATTATGCCTGTTTTTTTTTTGCTGCTTATCTCTTAATTGTGCTTTTGATGTTAATCAGATCGGAAATTTTTATTTGCCGCAGCGCCAGGATGGACCTCCATTGATTGGTGTTCCTTTTAGTTGTCGCTCAGCCACTAGTGAAACTTTAAAATTGTATTAATGCAGACATGCTCAGATTGATATGGTTATGTATTTCAATGAAAAACACAGCAATCAAGAATTCACAGGTAAAACGTTTGAGTGCAGTTTGTAGCTTATGAGCTTAACTACTGTATACGCAAAAAGATCAACTCCAGGTTATTTGATTTGTAGCTCTACTGCAATCTGTACAACAACTGTGAAGAAGACTGAAGATATCCTCAGAGTAAATAACTACACATGATGTGAAGGCTCTTTAAAACAGCATGAATATACTGTAGTTTTTATCAAATGATCTTTCTAATGATGTGTTCATGAAATTTAAACATGACTTTTTCAACTCCCAGCATCTGCGGTTTATAATCCTGCTCAGTAAATAATAAATTATGAATTTTGAATGCCATTAAGTTAATTGTTTTGTCATTAAATATACTATTAAGGTAATAGATTTTGAATTAATTTATGCTCAGAAGCTCTCATTATCAACACGTCTTCCATTGCATGGGAGTGCATACAATATGTGGTACGATATTACTGCAATTACCACTATATTCATGCAGTAACAACTACATGCATTGTTGTTACTGCCTGTAAAGTCAACATGTCAGATAAGCAGATTAGCTTTTATGGGGTCTGTTACAGCAAGATGAGGCTTGAAGCAGCAAAATGCAAAAAGCAAGCTGCAATTACAGAGGAAAATCTTAATAATCTGGCGGCAGTTATCATTAGCAAAAAACAATTATTTATCTATATATTGTTTGTTTTCCTCCACGTTAGAGTTTGATACTTTACTGTCACTTTTTTCAGATGCATACCACGTAACAGCAAATATGACACTTAAAAAAGTGGATCATGAAAGGAAACATCAAGTGTTGTTAACAGTATGCTTCTACAGTTTATACAGTATGTGGATATGTTTAGTGTGGGTGTAGCAGACCCTTCACTGCTTCATCAGCTTTGATTTGATACATTTGTAAAAACAGATACATTGGATTCAAATATACTGTGCGAGCATTTCTCCCCGTACACTGCTGAACAAACCATACAAAAGTATGCAAGTCACAAAAGGATAGTACATGAAAACTCCAGATTATGCCAAATGACAACATTTTGATGTAAAAGCTGTGTTTCCATTCAATGTTACTCACCCAAATACTTTGTGTGTATCCCTGAAACTTAACAAATATGTTCAGTATTTCTTTTGACATAAATAATTAGCGAAACCATTTCAAAATGTTTTTTTTTTTATTCTGCATTGTTGACATCCATGTTTGCTTGCTAGCAGTTTTCTTCTTCACTGCCATTGTGGGTGCATTACTATATACTGTATATGTGGGTGCGTTAATCGCACCAACAGTCGATGCTTGGGTAACGGCATGTGCATCGCGGTGTGCATGCACAATACAAACACAACAGGGATCCAAACATTAAAACGTTCTAGTGCTAGTGCTGCTAGTGCTGCTAGTGTTCAGAAACCCCAAGGGGGTACCATTTTAAGGAATGGTTAGGTTTAGGCAACTAGAACTGTATGTTTAGGGTAAGATGCTGAAAACAAATAATTGTTGGACTGAGATGCAGAGGTATGAGAAACTTGCTCTTACTGAATAACCTTAGCCTTAACAAAATATTATGCACATCAGTGGAACAAAAGGACAACTGCACAGAATAATGGTAACACTGATTCAACTCCACTCCACCTTTTCTGAAATGAGCAATCACCAGAGAGTTCAGTAATGTTTGGTTAGGTTGATGAACATAGACAGCAGCTGGTATGGCTACTCTTACCATTGCAAATATTAGATATTCAAAATGAATGCATTTTCCCGTTGTAGAGTTACACAAACTACAAATATTATGTTTTTATACTTTAAAACTGTGCTGAGCCTATGCAACGAAATTTCTTTCTGTATACATGTGACGGAGACGGGGGGGGACCCAGGCCCGGACCCAGACGACAAGCGGCAGGTAAGGTTTTACTGGTCTTTATTTGCCGATGCTGGAAGAGCCCCGGGGAAGGGAGACGAGGTCCGCCGTGACCGAGGTGAAGAGAAGCAGGCAGGCGCTGACGTCGGACTACAGAGTAACGGCATACGCAGGGCATGACGAAACGGACTGACAGTGCATGGATGCAAAGCAGGGGGGGGAATAACAGCTGGTTGACTATCTGATCACAGGCAGGTGTGAATGACCTAATGGGCCTGATGATGGGCAGGTGAGCCTGGTCAGAGCGGAACCCCACAATACAGTTGTTGCATACTCGAATGACAATGAATTCTTAAGTCTAAATATTCAAGTGAAGCAGGGAAACCTTAATGAGGCCCAAGGACAAGTATTAAACATGCAATCAGTGTTGTGTTTTTGCACAAAATGACTTTGTTATGAGCAGAGTTTTTCAGTTCAAGTAACTCCTTTGCTAACTCAGTGACTCAGAGGCCTCACCAGAATCTTGTGGCCCCATGAAAGAAAACCTACTGGGCCCCTCACATAGAAGTCAAAATGTTTGAGATTAAAATGGCATCCTAAAAGTGTGTCGATAAATGTACTTTCGCATTCTGCTGCTCTATGCTAAATTGTGCAGATTCTCGTTTCCACCTTCATCCTTTGCCTAATTTAACAGTATTAACATTTTTCGGTTCGTAATGTTATCAATGTCATGAGATTTATGAGGCTTTATTATAAATAACTACACAACTGGTGTTAGTTTTAAAGAACATGTTATGTTTACATTTTTGTAAAAATATCACACACATATTGGGGAATGCGGTTATAATATCTAAATAAGAGCTAATTAGCTAGTCATAGCTGGTTGTAGCTCAACATCGTGTTAACAATTACTGCTCTGTCCGAGTAGCTACCTGTAGCTGGCAAGCTTTGGCTATGCTACTGTTACTCAACTCAGCAGAGGCAGTCTGTCACACTGGCAGTTCTTTTTTTCTTGGAAAAAACATGGGAGAGTAATTATTTTCCCTTTATTTTGCTGTATTTCTCACGTTTCTTTCCTTTTCTGGTAAACTGATTTCTTTCATGAAGGCAGCATAGTTGTATCTGACTGTGAAAGCAGGCTGATGCCACATCCTGCCGGACAGCAGCAACTGTCAGACTCAGATCAGCGGGGTACTTTTTAGTTTTGAATCCTCCTGGAAAATGGACCAAACCACATGCGTCATAGGGGGGTTCAAACCGGATGGTTGGCTAAAGATGCCTGCTCTGATTATGTGTTTACATTTTCATCACATATTTTCTATTGTATAACTTTTATTGTAAACATTATTTTCTAAACATTTAGGGGCCCCTACCAAGCTGGGGCCCCGTGAATCATCCAGGTTTACTCCCCTCCTTAGCGACGCCCCAACAGTGACTAATGGCATTTCAAGCTTTCTAAACAAGAAGAACCAGACCAGCTCTGTTTTTGTGGCGAATGCTCCCAGGCCTCCTGAACTACTCACCAGATACTATAGGTCTGGTTCCTACACAATCCAGGTGATTTTATCGTCAGCTCACCTGGGATTTTGTCCAGAATTTAGAAACGCTGGGTAGGTACACTCTGCAGTATTGTCATTTACCTGATATGCACAAGTAGCTGTCAGTGAATGTGACTAAAGAGCTGTATGCTGCTGATTGCACCTAAGTCTGAACAAAGGTAATTTCCGGGATTAAAATTTGATAATGCCTCTGTGGTCAGATTTTAAGTTTTAGAGTATGGTAGCACTAATTTTTACCACTAGCCTACTTCCTGCCATAATGCCCATAAAATATTTAAACACAGAGTCATCTGAGAATTGTCTAGTTTGTTCTGCATGATGCCCAGAAGTTAAACTACATATTTTCTCAAAAAGTCATCAAAAGGAAGCCTGCTGCCTTAAGGAATGTAATGAATCATCTTTAAAAGCCATGTATATCTTTAGCTATAGACATATGGACATAGAGAAATTGTAGAAGAATACATGTATTAGCTTTGGAAAGACGTTTCAGATTAGTTTATATTCTGCATCAATAAAACAATGCAAACTCTCATTGTAATTATTCAGGTTGCTCCCTCACATGTGTGATGTCATGTTACTGTGTTACTCTTATTACTGAAAACCGTTACCAGGAAGGTCTGTGGATTGTCCTGACCAGCAAGACACCGTTTCTAGAAAACCAGATTACTATTGAGTTGAAATATGTATTTTTAATGCTTTAAACACTACAAACAAAATTGTACCTCAATTGTGTTGGGAAGGAAGCAGGTGTTAAACATGTCTAAGAATCTAAGATAGAAATAGAAAACTCTCCATGTCAAGATACCACTATGATAATTATATATTTAATAATTTTTGTGAATTGACATGGTAGAAAATAATAATTAATATGATATAATGAATTTGAATAAATGATGACTGTCACATGGGTTACACATACATGACTGTACTGATCATGAAGAAACTGTTTTGGGATTTTGACACTAATTGGGTCATAAAGGTGCAAGAAACCTACTTTAACTAAATAACCTTAGCATTTGAATGGTGCTGCTGTAGTTGGTGTTGTTGCTTCTTTGGAGGCATTGCTGGAGGTACTACTGACACCACATGTGAAGGTTGGCCAATCAGCCCGGCAACTGGAAGAAGGGATTCTCGGGCAAGATTTACCGACCATGTGTATTTATTTAGTTCATCGTGGAAGGTCCCGGCAGATATTTACAGTGCCTCCGTTAATGAAAAAAACTAAACAAGCACACAAAAAACCCCACCAACAATGGATGACATAAGGTACCAGAGCCCTGGCCCTTTTTGGCTCGGTCACTAACGAACCTCTCTCCTCTTTCCCCATCACTGACTTCCCTGGAGCTCCCGCCTTCTCCCTTATATCAAGGTGGACTCACCCACAATCAATTATCTGTTACTCAAATCCTACAAGGATAGACACCTTCCCATTTACTATAATATTACTTAAAATTATCTCTAAGTTTATTTTAAACTATCTCTCCTTAAAAAAAAGGGCTTTTCTACAGCCATTTCTCCCAACAGTCAAACACCCCTGTCACTACCTCCCACTTAGTCTCTTCCCCCGGGAAACCCCATCTATTTATACCAGTGGAACCTTCCTGCCAGCTTTGGCAGTTCAGGTCCCTGTCAGAGGAAGAGACACACACCACAGGTAACAAACATTTTACCCTGTCCAAACAGTTTGAATGTGACTTAAGTCATGGGGTGTGCCCATGACAGTGTCACTTAATGGTTTCAAATATTTATTGCGTTGTATAGCAAGATATTTAATATAGTAAAAATATCTTAACATTTGTATACCTTTTTATTATTGTTACCTTTATGTGATACTGTGAAAAGTGGCCTGAGAAGGATGCTGCTTTGAAAATTGCCTGTTCAGTATTAGATGTTCAGTACATTGCATGAAATACTTAACATATTTGTGTTTTGGGTGGTATTTGAAGTTGAAAGAATATTTACCTCAGCTGACGTTTAGCTGAAATGCTGTATGTGAAGTGAAGAAATCAAAGCGAGGGAGAACAGAATCCGTCTTACCTGCGCCTCGCGAGCCCCCCGGGGCAGATGCCTCGTCTACAAAATTAGATGATTTCTTGCTCAACCTGGTGCAGATTGTTTAGCAGCGGAAAATAACTTTAAAAAAACTCCTACATTAGCTGAAAGGGTGAATTGCCAAGATCTTTGAAATATGTCCTTTTGAGGAAATCTATTCATGTTAGGCTGTTTAAATTAGTTTCCTGGGTATAATTTACCAGGTGTAAAATAAAGTAAACACAAATGAATGCAATTTAACACTTCAGACTGTATGCAATCAGGCAGGTGGCTGTACAGCTCATGTTCTACCTGCTTGGGTCTGTGATTGGGACCAGTGCTCAGCTACACTACATAAATTAGACAGATATATAGGCGCCTTACACCCACATGCAAACACAAACGCAAACTAAAGAAAGGGACCAGACTATCAGCCAATGCTTTCCTGCACCGGCTCACGAACCGTGGAAAAGTGAGTGGAGGAGACATTCAGGCTAGATGCCTCTTGACTTATGCATGGTTTTTATAAGTGATGGTGGTGTGCTCACTGCTTGGAATAATTGTAAAATGAGCATGTCTTGTTACAGTAGCCATCTAATGCGTATTACCGTTGACATTTCTCGTTGGTGTATCATTATGCGATGCAAAGTTGGAGCTCCTCAAGTAACACATAAGAACCCCACTATTCAGAGACGCATATCATTTGGAGCACTGAGGTCTTCAATATTTTAGAAGGTCTAGGCAAATCTTTCGCTTAAATTCTCGCAGTCATGATGAAATGTGCACACTTCAAAAACATTCGTGGCATAGTGAAAACACACACACACACACACTTCAAAACATTCACTGGCATAGTGAGTGTTTTGAAGTGTGTGTGTATTGTAAGTGCATATTTGGGAACTGTCCATCGCTCTCTATTATGTGGGAACTTTTCATTTCCTCACTGTCCTCAGCCTCACTTCTTGCCTCTTCTCTCCCTCTGTGCGAATGGTATGTATGAGTTTTGCCTCTTGTGTGTATGTGTAGTCTACAACAACCAAGCCTCTTAAGATGATACACAATCGAGCAAGTAAAATGGACAGACAACCGATAAGACCACATCATTGCCATGTTCTTAAGAAATTAAATGCGTTTTCATCATTTTATTAAATGCACTGATCTTAAACATATTTATAAATGCCTACATAACCAGGTTTCCCAGGTGCTCAGTGACCTTGTGGTCCCACTCAGAGCTTCGGGCTCAGTAACACATGAAGCATCCAACGGGAATAACGGCTATAAATGCTTTGGTGTATGGCATTAATTTATGCTACATACTTGCACCTACAAATGAACATGAAATAAAATTAAATAGTCCAGGCAGCAATTACGTTTCCCTTCACAATGTAATTGGGAAAACGGTATCATGTAAATGTAACTTCTAGGCAACACGGTTGCCCAGGTCCTACCTGATTTGTTGGCACCTGCAAGGTGCTCCATGTCATCCCGGATCCATGTTCTTCAGATATGTTTGCTATCTTGTTACCTAATTCTGTTCATTCTGTTTCTCCCCATTGCAATTGTATTGTTGTTATTTCAGTCTGTTCTGTACACACAACAGCAATTGCATGTCTGTCTGTCCTGCGGGAACTGAACTCTTCCTCTTCCTTCCTGATGTTTCTTACATTTTTTTCTCAATTAAGGGGTTTTCTGAGAAGTATTTCTTTATCGAGTCAGAGGGTCTGAGTAGAGGGTGTCTCATGGTGTACAGAATGTAATTTTGATTTTCAATTTTGGAATACAGATTAAATATATATAAACATACTTTATATATCTTATTATGAGGGTTTTCAAGAATGAAGTAATGTAATCTGTCTAAATGTGTAATCATCAGTCTTGTTGGTAAATGTCCCTCCTCTAAATGTAACAGGGTGTAGTGATTGTTCTTTCAAAACTACACCAATAACAGATTTTCCAGAGTGAGCATAGTATTTCATCATATTCCATTTGTGCATTCAACAGTGGAAATGAGCTGTCAAGGCTCTGCCCGTTAAGAAGAGAATAGCCCACCCCTCCCTCAGATCCCCTGAAATCCTCTGGAAAGGCTCAGGTTGCAGTAAAGAGCTTCTCCATCCCGTCCCTACGTGCTGCTGCTAATGATGGACATGAGAAGTGTCTGGGAGATCTTCCCACCCTCCCCCAGCAGAATTATCATTAGCATAATGGGCTTTTCAACACAGCCCTTACCTGCCACAAGGCCCTCCGGAAGCTGGCTGTCCAGGGCCATTAGTGGCTAACTGGCAGTGAGCCAGAGCTCACCTTTCAATTGAAAACAGATGGCAGCAGAGGGGGTGGTACACAAAGGAAGAGGTCATGAATACTTCATGCCAAAAGTGAGTTTATCATTTTGACAAAAACAAATCAAAGAAAGAGAAAGAAAATTATACTTAAGCCCTGAACATGACACACGTCAATTTTTCATCAACGCTGCATTTTAATTATGAAGATTCTAAGTTACCCTAAATATTTCTAGCAAGAAGTGATTTAGGAAAACTCCCAGAGCAACTCTGAGCAAGGCAGCGACAGAAACATTTACATTAGTGCGGAAAGAAAAAGGAACTCTTAGTGATAATGGGTATGGAACGGACAGTGAAATCGATAGGTCTAATCATAGAATTTAGTCTATTAAGACATGGTGTAATTATGAATACTATTTGATGTAATGAGCATCTCTGTTGAATAAATTGTAAGCCATACTTTAAAAACACTTGAAAACACAGGCCTGCTTGCACAGTATCCTGTTCACATGCTGCTAGTTGTTATATTTATTTACCATGCTGGTAATTTTAGTACTTAATCTATTTGATGTTAATGGGGGGGGGGGTGGCTCAGCTTTCATCAGTTTCTGTGATTTGATTGCTTTGCAGTCTATATAAGTCATCACTGCTGCACTGTTGCATTTTTCCAGTTGTCAAATATCTTAGTGTTGTGAGCACTTTCATTTCTTCGTGCTGGGCGGGAGATGTGAGCGCATCTTTAACGAGTTTTCAAACAATATCAATAAAGCATAAATCTCACCTTTTGTGTTGCTTGTCCAAGTGCGTTTTTGAGTGCAGCATCCTCTTCACTTCATCCTGGTCCACTAAGCTGTAATGGGAACATTACTGTCTCCTGTATCCGCAGAGCATAAAAACAGAGTTGGTAAGAACAGCAATTGCAGTGCTTGAGTCCCCCCCCCCCCATTCGACCAAAAATGACCCTATTCCATGCTCAAACAAACCGCGACTAGCTGCACAAAAGGTGAGTTTTATGCTTTATTGAAAGTGCTTTCAAACCGTATTTTTGATTTTACAATAGAAAAGA
>JAVQJF010101628.1:0-15999 GCA_036023855.1 Gadopsis marmoratus | reverse complement strand
GTGTGTGTGTTTGTGTGTGTGTGTGTGTGTGTGTGTGTGTGTGTGTGTGTGTGTGTGTGTGTTCCTGACTGACTGAGTCAGTTTGTGAATTATAAATGTATTGTCGATTTCTTTTTCTGTCTCCTCTGCTTCTTTTTAGTTGTTACAAGACTTAATACTCTACAGACCTGCTAGCGGCTCTGTGAGGCTGTACCTAGGCACAGTGCTTTGAGCTAAATGCTAACAGCAGCATGCTAACATGTTCACACCAACATTGCTAACATGTACCCCGTTCACCATTTTAGTTTCGCATGTTGGCATGCTGACATTTTCTAATTAGCACTTAAGACGATGTGCAGCTGAGGCTGACAGGAGTATCATTAGCTTTGCAGGTTTTTGGCCATAAACCAAAGTCATATTCTAATTCTTCATAATCTAATAAATTCACAAACTCTAATGAGATGACTTTGCAAAAACACATGTGCGATGAAAGCAATGTAAGCGTGCAGACTCAGTGCACATTTGCATAAAATATTACCAGACAAATTAAACATGTGAATTCCATTTAATCTGCCGTTGAAAGCAACAGCATTAAGAGTGCTAAAATGCGTAACATATTTCATTGTGAAACACAAACGTATTATCATGCGCCACCCTCATTAATTAACTCAGACTGTATCCACTAAGTATTGTTCTGGCTATGAATATTCATGACATATAATGCCTCTACATGAAACATTTTTTAAACCTCTGTGATCAGCCATAGTATCATAGAGATACATTCACAAGAGGAACTTCATGCCTTTCCCTGCATCAGCATTTTGACAAAGTTGCGTTGCCCTGGAGCATGGATGCATATTGTGTTCAAACTCATTAAATGTAATTAAAGGTTTGACCTTGACAGGTATCAGAAGTAAACACTGCAACAAAATTGTGCCTCTTATTTTGGCAGGACACCATTGCCATCAGGAGAACAGTAATTACCTTGTTGATATACTTTCTCTGTATCTAAATCTAATCTCATTCTATAGATGGGCCTGTAAAAGAAGGCAAATTACATTTCTTCACACCTTTCTCTATCTATCACCTCTCCTATTAGTTTAATGTACTGTGTCACTGCATTTGATCACAAAGTAACATCAAGAACTGTACAACTACTGTGATGCCAATATCACCTGTCTTGTGATAAACTGGATTTGTTGAGATCCCTCACCTTAAAAGTTGTAATCTCTTTCATCTGCCTGTGTGTTTCTTTCAGGCAAAGCTTTACTTTCTTGTGCCTTCCTCTTACCTGGTTACTGGCTGATGGATGTTGAGGTGGGAGAAGGGCCAGGTAAGCACAAGAGGGACTTCCAGTAAAAGATCAGAGGCTCTGCACTGCTCTTTCCATTTTATACAGGTCCTCTCCAACTATTTTGGGATGAAAAGTGGGAGCCCAGTTCAGCATGGGGTCAGTGATGTTAGGCTGCTAGGCTGGCCCATATCGCTTTCCTGACTGCATTCATGCTAATAAAATATTTCTATTAATAATCATAAATCTCCACATCTCATACCAGGCCAGACTTCTTTTCTTATGCTCACCCTTTCTCGCCCCTCCCTTCCTCTATCACTCCCTCCTTCCAGCCATTTCTCTGCACTTTCTCACACGTCCAACCCGAGGGACCTCGCTCTGTCCTCTAATGCCCCTCTGATCCCATCTCTCCCCTGCACTTTCTCTTTGCCTCTCTCTGTCTCTCTGTCTCTCTTCTCTTAAACTTTTAATTATCACTTTTAATTATCATCGGCCATTTCCTCTTTTAAGGCATTCAGCATCATCAGTGACAAATTAAGGCCCAGACCTCTTCTACCTTAATCACTAGTGTTTTTTCTCTTAACCTAATCTGTCTTTGCACTAATTATTACAATTACAAATATGTTACATTAGTGCAATTGTCCACTTGCTGAACCCCCCTTAGTTACTGTTATAGCCTACCTGTCAAGATTTCCATTCTTCACTGTAGAGGCTATATGCAGTTTACAGTGATAACAGGGGCAGTTTTGCTACTCTCTATTCTTAATTATTTTTCAAACAATGGTTCCTTAATTTCAAACACAGGTAGACTAAAACAGCTTCTCATTTCCAGCAAGCAACCACTGATTTTGATGACTGAAATGACAATTGAAGCTAACTAGCTAGCTAATATTAACACTATGAGTTAATTGTAAATGTTTCCAGCTAACATGATAATTGTATAAAAGGGATCTTAAATATGTACTAAATGGCTACATACATGATATTGTGCTAAAAGACTGACACTAATGCTGCATGTCTCCGGCAAAATGCTAGCATCCTAACTAGATGTGGAAGACCAGGATAGAGGGCTGAGCCACTGCCCCCCAGGAGACGGAGCCCCAAGAGGAGGCATGGCCGAGTCAGCCAAGGAGTGTACATCCCCCGTATGGTCGAGGCACACCTGAGCGGGAGTTAACGAGGGCTGCAAGCATTCAATTAGGTGGCCCAGCGGTATAAAGTGCGTCTACCGACACACTGAAGGGGGGAACTCTGAGAGAGACAGCGGAGGGAGTCGCCTGAAGGAAGCGGCCGGACTTCCCACCACAAGAGCAGATCGGAGAGTCCCTCCAGAGTGAGAAGTGACGACCTATATGTTGTATTAATGTTTGATCCCTTACCCGTGTCCCTGAGGTTTTTGATTAAAAGCACTATTCTTTTGCACCCCTATGGCTATTGAGCCTCCTGTTTCCAGGTCAATCTTGCCTCTCGGACCCTGGCCTGCCACATAGCTAATGGCCCATGTAAAAGACATGGAAATAAATAAGTCTTAGTTATATTATTAGTATGATCAGACCAGGGGTTGCTGATATAAACTTCATAGCTGGGTTGCTATTGTAAATAGTAAGTAGTAAGCTATTTAGCATCCTAACCCTTGCAGGTTACATTAGAGCAGATAAACACACTGTTTAATCATTCACATTTGCTCTTTTGGTTTTGTAATAGTTTCAGAGTATCATGCTGACTACAGCCCCATACACAGCACTTTGGCACAAGATTGACAGACCTGCTATGCCTAGTTATCTTTGGTGAATGGTTAATTGATACTCTCAATGGTTGCTTCCATTTGGGCCATTTTGCCTCAGGGGATGAAATTAACAAATCGTTTGTGGCCTTTGTAGTATTATGTGGAAGCAATAACTGGACCAAGACATGAAGAGAGCCAGAAAACCATCATGGTCCTTTGCAGGGAAAGAATCAGCAAGGGGCCCCATTGCGCTTTATCGCTAACCCCAACACTAAAACTCTCGGGCATTGTCAGGCTATACATCCCTCTGGGACAGTGCAGCGCTCCCTGCCCAGGAATCCTCCTTGAGGCTCGCTTATAGAGTGAAGTGATTATAGATCACAGCAAACCTCAGCTATTTCCACCAGCTCTCACACTGACCTTTAGGAAGCGTTGGCTGGGAAAGGCCCATACGAGACTTAAGGACTACTGTCTGTATGTGAAAGCAATAAACAGGTTTTCTTGGGAGGGATGGTTTTATGGGTTCTCTAGTCTCTGTGTGCGTGTTGTAAATGTCGAATGCTGAGTGTGGGGAATGGCGTGAGTGTGTATGAGACATTAAAGCAGATGGTATTATCTCGGTTACTGTCAAGGTTCTTTTTTGTTTGTTTTAATTCATGAGACAGCTATCAATTTTATGACAGAAGTTATATTGATGTTGGATGGTCTTATTTTAGCCAGGATCATTTTGAAAGTGACAGAGATTTATTGTCTTTGCAACTGAATAATGACATTTTTTGTAGAAGCTCGTATATGCGAGGGACTGTCCTCGCCAGAAAAATGACAAGATGGGTCGACTGAGCAAATGCTTAAAATTTACTGGCAAAGACCTCTTGACGTGTGAATAGAGAGAGATTGGCTTCCCTCAGGAGCAAATACAGAAGGAGCATGAGGTATTTACACCACCACCAGACTTCTTACCAGGCATTCATACTGTTAAAAAAACATAAGGAGCAGGTTGTTGTTTCAGGTGCTGGTGAAACAACAGGAAGGCCAGTTTGAGTACAGTGGCCAAAACAGTGGCTTATAATACTGTGCAGAAAGATTTTACAACTCATGAAAACGTCATGAAAACCTTCATGACGGCAGTCTTTTTATCCTTCTATGACAACGATCATAAGGTAAACAGTAGAAATACACAATTCATGGTACAAAGTGATCTGTCAGGAACTTCTTTACCCGCACTACCCTGCAGAGTTTTGCCAGAGGCCACTATTTTACTGCAGTGGTGTTGTCTGTCCAAGCATGACCTTAAGGAGGAGATGGGGGTGGATGATTGAGCAAGTTGCAGTCTGCGTCCTGTGTCCTATCAAAAGACAATGCTGGTTTCTTTTACATCACGCAAACCACAATCATTTCTTAACTCTAACCACGTAGTTTTAGTTGAGGATCATTAAACATACTGCAGGGGTCATTTTAGGATCAGACACATCAGTCGTTTTGTTAGACATTGAAAATTGACCTATTTGTCATTTAGGTATGAGGACTGGTGGATCTGCCTAGTTCTATGAAACCTGCCTTTTACTCTTTCTCTTTGTCTCTTACTGTCCTCTGCTTTGTATTCCCCTTGGCATAACTGCACAGAGGCATCACTCCCAGTCCAGTTCTCCAAAACCTCCCCTCAAACTCGTAAATCCTTTTAACCATTCCATGCCCTTTTCTTTTTCACTCCCTCAACCATCTTTATCTAATTTTGTTGCAGCCTTGTGACTCCCTCCTTCTACCCATCTTCTGGTACACTCCTCTAAATGTATCACCTTCTCCACCCCCCTCACAGCAGCCAAAGGGCCGCAGATGGCGTTGCCTTGATCCAATGATGTGCCAGGGTGCTTCTTGCAGTTCTGTTTGGGCTGAGATGGAGCTACACAGGGGCACAGGAGGAAGAAAGGAATGAGAGGAGGAGGTGATGGAGTAGTGACAAGCGAAGCCGTGAAGGAGATAGAGGCAGATGATGAAGGGAAGAAAAAGAAGAGATTAAAAGATTAAAAGATGAATGCCGACAGAGTGAAAGAGAAAAGTAAAAAGGGAGGGATGAGGCCAGTGAAGTGGTTGAGGGCTCTGTGTCGACAATGGATCTCACCAAGGAATGTCGACGTTAGATGAGCCATGGACAGGGGTGGAGGGTAGGAATGAGGAAGCAAAATGATAAAAAGCAAAATGAGCTAAATGAAAATTCTAATCATGGGTATGGTTTTATTTCAATCAAAGCTTGCGTAGCTCTGGGGTTGCTATCGGAGACCAATTTGGAAACCTTTCAAGGACAATTTTTTTCTCCTATTCTTCTATTAAATGGCAACATGGCATACTTTATAATCAACACAAAGCTTCTCTTAGCTAAACAGCATCTGAATTTCAGTCCCAGTTTTCACACTGCTTCAAATTATTTGATATCTCTGCATCACTGTCAGACACTGACAAAGACTTTTGGCTTGTGTGATTACTTATGGGACTCCCATTGACAATAGTTTCTTTTAGATCGTTTCAAATGCGTATGTGAGTTAATTGCGCGCTGACTGACTGACTTATTAAGGCTGAAAATTGCAACCTTCCTCACTGGTTCATTTACGGTATTTTTTAATTATTGCTTTTTGCCATTGGGGCTTTCTTAGCAGTCATGGAAACCACCACCAGATTTATTGTTAATCACACAAACAAGCACTGCTCATTCTGAAGTTCTCCTGAGGGTATCTCACTCCAGTTTGTTATGATGTTATGATGATAATTAAGCATTTGTGGTGCAAAACAAATATGTGGTTCAAAATTTTAAACGATAATTTGCTAATTAGTTTTCAAATTTGGACTCACATGTATGTGAGGCTTAAGACTTAACACTACTATATTCTCTCCATTGCCACTTTTCTTTTTACATGCTATACAAACTTCTGGTGTAACTTTTCCCAGCACAGGTTTTGAGTTAAACATGAGATTACATTTATATTACATCCGGTAACTTAGAACAAAGGGACGTTAGTCTTGGGATCAGCTAAGAGGATAAGATATCGTATAAGGAAGAACTCCAGGGAAGAAAAGAAGAGAGACAGAGTGATGCTAATAAGACAAGGCAGGAGACCGGGGATAGAGAGATGCCTTTGAACCTGAGTCCAGGTAAGCCAACATAATGCAGACACATTGTGATCCTATTTGAGGGTAGAATAGGGAGAAACAATTTGGAACATCAGGTTTCTGCACATTTTGATTGTGTACACCAAAAAGGTATGTACAGATATTCCAGATGTTTGTGAAAACACCTGAATATTGCAAGCTTTACATTTGACTTTACATCTTTTCTTGTTTTTGATACTGTGAACCAGCAATTCTTCTTCGACTGTATTTTTCTTTTTCATCCACGCAGACTGGCCCTCAATCATGCAATTACTGTGGGCATACTAAATAAGCAATAAAAACGATACAGTGTCATCTCTAACTACACGGTCAACCCTGCTCTTCTTTTAGCTCAGCAGATTCCCCATTTTTTAGAAAAACAATTTGATCAACTTGAAATTATTAGATTTTATGTATTTTGTGCAATTACAGGAACACCTTGTGTAAGAAGGGGGATACAGGCCTTGTTCTCTTTATGTGTCTAATAATTTTCTGCACACTGAACTACCAGACTGCATATTCCATTAATAAATTAAGTACAGTATAATTGTGTTCTCACTCTAATGGTTACTGGATAAGGACATCTGCCACGTGCCTGAGGGAAATGGAATTGCAGATCTTTGACTCTACTTGTCCTCATCACTGTGCAGATTGTCTCCACACAGCAGGAAAGCTTTCTCGTAACATCTGATCAAATTATGCATTTCGAACAACAATCAGCATCTTTTTGACAAGGTTATGCATTTAGATAAATTAATCTGCTTGAATTGTTTAGTTTGGAGTAGTGCTCAAGTGCCGAAGTTTGTGCAAAGTGACAGGCTTGATAGACACTGACATGATAGGGGGAGAAAGACGTGATAAAGAAAAATGTTCTTACTTTACTGTATGTAAATAATGTCATGGGTCATTTGCAGATGCTTCAGTATGCCGATGCTGATGTGAGGAAAACCAAATTAGAGAAATGAGCTCTATGTGCTTTGTCAGACACTGCAAGGAACAAAAAAATGCCTTTTTTTTAAACTGAAGGTAGGAAATATGTAAACACGTGAAAGTTCCAAGGTGAATACACACTTTTCCGAAAGGTATCACGACACACACTCTGTGAGAGAGACAGAGAAAAAAAGAGCTGTTATATGGCTATATTGTCCTCATGACAGACACAGAGATGGAGGGAAAAATAAAGAGGAAGCGAATCTGAGAAGGTAAGAAAAATGGAAAAGATGACACGCTGAGCAGGGGGATGGGAGGAACAATAGACAGACAGATAGATAGAGGGAGGGGGGTAGGGCGACATTAAACTTGACAACAGAAATGAGAATGAGACTGGAGAGGAGAGGAATGATTCGCCTGTTAATAGGAAATCCAATCCAATCTCGTCTGCTGGCTGTTTCTGTGTATGTGTGTCCCCGATGTGTGCATGTTGGCCTGATGTTTGTGCAGCGTGATACACCTGCTTAATCATTGTTCTTTCCATGAGGCATCAGGACACCCCACCTCCCCCTTACGCTATATAATCAGATCCTTTTGATGTAAAGGAGCACTCCTCGCTGCAGGGCCTGCAGATATTGGACAGAGCTGAGACCTCCATCAGAAGTATTAAGATATCAAGAGAGTCAAGAGATGGCTTCATGGCCATCAACAGCCTTTATCACTATCATCACAATAAATATATAAATATAAATATATACATATATAACACCACTGTCATCATCATTGTGTAGATAAGGATGTCTTAGCAATTTGCTATCTTTCTTACTAGACTAGTGAGATAACGGGAACATTTGCTCATTAGTACAACAGAGGCTACTGGGAATGTCGTTAGTTTTAGGTATTTTCTTGCACAACCAAAGTATTCGACAAGCGAAAATGTCTGAACTGATTGTGGCGCTACATGAAAAGTTATGGGATCACCAAAGCTATTGCAATTCATCCACAGGCTTTCGTGGCTATCCATCAAATAGTTAATCAAACATTTCACTCAAAACCGCAAATCCTAATCAGAGGATCACCAAAGTCAGTAGGACTGGTCATCTGAGAACCATGCAAACTTTAATGGCAATGCATCGAATAAATGTGGACATATTTAAGAATGTCCATCCCTAGAGCCACGCAGCTACGGTAGCTAAAAATAGAGATTTTCTTCATTGTGGTGTCCTAACCTCTGGACTAATTCACGACCTTGAAGATGTCATAGATGTAACTAAGATTAATCTCACCATTGCGGTTAAGATTTGGCGAGTTAACTTCTCTCACGTCAGACAAAAAATTGCCATATCAGACAAGTGTGGTGGGCATCACCCCAGTAGTTCTGTAGGGTATCTGTAGCTTCTTCTATCTCCCATCTTCTCTGTATTCTCTTTCCGCTCTGACATGTATCATCCAAAAGAGCATTAACACCAAAAAAGAAAAGAAACACACTAATGCAAAGATATACGCAAAAGTCCAAAACATATCTGAAATTCAAAATGAAACAGATATAAAACACAATCATGACGATGCATACACTTGGACAAACACACACACACTTTGGGAATGCTGAGGAGAGCTACAGTGTGTGAAGTGCAGGGTGTAGATGAGAGATGTGATGGGAGGGAGGGGGTGATTGTGTGATTCGCACAGTATTTGGTGTCGGCCTTGGCTGGCGGAATAGTGTGAACCCCGGCAACAGGTGTCTGGGAATAGAGGCTGACTGAGACTGACTTCAGAAGTAATATGAGTGTCAGCCTGGTGATATGAGAGTCGATGAGAGCGAGGAGAGGAGAAGAAAGAGAGAGAACACCTTTTAACCAAGTTTGAGAAAAGTTCAGTTTTCAACCAAAGTAGAAAAGAAAGGTTAGGGGTTAGGGTATATAGCAATGGTAAAAGGGATGTTGATGAACGAGGAAGTGGAAGTATTTGTGACAGCAAGATGGCAGTAAAGCAAAAATACTAAAGACAAGCATTCAGAAGACAGCAGAGGGAGAGAGATGTATGTTAGATAGAAGAGGTAAGACAAAATAGAAAAAAGCAAAGTGAATAGTGGTGGGCTGAGGGTTACCACTGAGTAAATAAGGGTCTAGATAAGAGTGTGTGTGGTGTCCCTAGAGGAGGTATACAGTATCGGTGAATGTACTGACAGGCAGCCGCAAAACCACAGCTCACTAATTTTATGTTCAGCAGTTAATTTATATTGGGTGGTTTTCAAATTACATAGCTTTTTCTTCTGATGGGAGGAAATGGAAAATGCGCCTGAAAGTTAAGGTTTGTAAACTGGTAGAACTGAAGGGAGGGACTATATAAGATACTTTTCAAAATTTGACTTGAACTGTAATAAAATGTTGTCCTACTGTTTAAAATATTCAGAATAACTAAATTAAAGATCATATCAATCAATTCAGCATTTTATGGTTGCAAAATAATTTTTTTTAGTTCAGCTAAGCATTATTTTCAATATCTTTAGGTATATATATGTACAAAAGCATATAAATAAGGCTTATAACATATGACTACATGACAAAATTTCATATTCATGGTTTTATGTTATAATTCTAGTAATAAATATTGAATATACTTTTATATATATGCTACATGTCCCTCCTATGCTCAGTGGCACACACCTACACACATTTGCCAATATATAAATGTAAGTATGCAAGTATACACATATACAGTAGACCTACACACATGCATATTCTAAAAATGAACAAAGAAGCGTTTGACCTTGAAATTCAGTGTGCACAGGGAAATGTATTTGCTGTGGTGTGCGTGCTGTGTGAGCAGTAAAGTATATTGAATTCCAACAAATCACTAGTGTCAGGCAATAAAACTGAGAAAATCTTTGAAGATTATTCAACCCTTAAATCCTCTCTACTTGAATTACATCAGCGGCACGTGGCCTCATCTGCATGTTAGGATAATAACCAACAACGACTGTCTATCACAGGCGACCTGATGTTTAAGTGTTCCGTTTGTTTTTCCAAGGGCGACTTGGTATCGCCACACTGCTAAATGCTGCACATCATAAACACATTAGAGCGATAACAAGGCTGGAGTTTGTGGAGAAACCAGCACCTTCTCTGCACTCTCATCCTGCAGATGTGTGACTTTATTGGCTCTTTATGGACAGGATAACTTTAAGAGTCATTTCTAAGTGGATGATCTATTAACACACAATTTACTAACTCGCTAATAGCGTGCTGTGCACTGAAAGCCAGACGCATTGCAGTCAAAATCTAATTTAAGTCAAGGACTAACTTGGGCGAGGGATTTCTCTGGACAACACTCAGTTTGCGACGCAGAAAGGAGGAGCCTACACCATTACATCAATCAATCAATTCAAGAAGAAATTGAGGCCATTAAAGTACATTAAATGAGATTAGATTGCCTGTGCAAGTGTGTCTTCCATTTAATTCTGAGCTCATTCACTTATGTCCATGATGTGTGTGTATTTGTGAATGTCATCAGCACCGTGTTAATGAGTGCTGTTGTGTTGTGCCGCAACGCAAAAGTAATTCTGAATCAAGCGCCAGTGTTTAGAAACTGGGCGCTTCGTCCTCCATTGGACGGCTGGGGCCAGGTCCTATTGGCCCCTTGTTGGAGCACAGGCGTGTCCACGCCTCTAGGCGCTCTCCTCGTCCAATGGATCTAACTCTAAAACATGACATTCCTGAAAACAACTCCAGTACATAGTATATAGGTAACCTGAGTGTTTGTATATAAGTAACCAGAGTGTTTTATTGCCCACGTGACATCCCAGTCCCGCACCAACGTTCCATATATGGCTATATGCTTCCTTTAAGTGTCTGGTTTTACTCTCCTCTTTATGGCTATATGTTGATGCCTAGTGCTTTTGACCCTCTTCCTCAGCACACTACATTCCTTATGAGCAAACTATTACACTTATCTAACACATATATGGTCATTATTAATCTTTGGCTCACAGTAAACGTTCATCATAACATATCTTGTACTACACATACAATGAGCAATACATTTATTATTATTTTCACCACACTAGCTGGCCAATTCAGAGTTGCCGCTGCAGCGTTTTGATTTGACGTTTTTCAGCGAAAGGCACAGCTCTGTGGTTGCTCAAGCCAACCGGAGCTAACACTGGCTCAGATTCTGTTACCTCATTTGTAATAAATGGGCATTCACTCAACCTGCAGTGACAGTAAAGATGGCTTAATGTTAGGCGAAATTGATGGAAAACTTTCTCCTGTGCAGCCCAGAAAAGCAAAGTCGTGTAATGTTATTGCAATGGGGAAAACGTCACGCCGGGTTTCATTTTATGCCCTGCATACAGAGGAATTGGTTTAATTTTAACTCCTGGATTAAAGTGAGTTCACCTACAACTCCGCTGCATTGCATTTTATGGAGGAGCTGGTAGTAGGGTGTAGTTATAATTGAGAAGTTTGGGTGAGGCGGCGCCAAGTCTTTGAACAAACCCTGCATCATTCATGACTTCTCGAGAAACAGATGTAATTAATCTTTCGCAGACCTGCCTGCTCTCACTGTTCCCTCCGCAGGAATACGTGAAAGTCTTGATTAACAAAGACGGCAGACAGAGGCTGCATGATCTTGGATTTTAGAATATTAGCTGGCTAATATGTTAACATCAAACATTAACTCAATGCTAAATTAAATGAGTGTAGGTAACCGTGCAAAGTGGTTAGAGTTGATGTTATTGATGTTACGCAGCTAATGGAAAGTTTAAAAATCCCCATGGAACAAGCTGGCCAATGGGTGCTTTAAATATTTATACAATGAAGCATGTTTTGATTGAAATCTAAGTACTTATCTAATTTAATTTTATGGAGGAGAATAGAGGAGTTGTTTTAGAAAACTGTTTTGTCAGGGCTCCTCTGTCAAAAAAGAACATCCGAGAGCCTCAGGATTCAATTTCATCTTCAGTTTCTTTTCTCATGCTCTCATGCAGTGCTTGCTTTAGATCAAACAGACTCCTCCAAATGTGACTTTGTCTGCCACTGGCTTATCCTTTGGCATGTTCATCCCTCTACACACACACACACACACACACACACACTCCTTACTCCATCCATGCAATGACACACAAGAACCCTATACACACAAACAGAGTGACGTCACAGTGCTGACGTGCATTGACTCTGGCGTCCAGCAGCCTTGGGGGAAGCATTATATAATGTCCACTTTATGTGTTTTGAGACAAGTGGGGTCTGATTAAGTGTTGAAGTGTTTGCATGGGCATGTATGCCTGAACATGTTGCTGCATTCTTTATGGGTAGGTTGAACAGTGAACATAATCAGTATTGAAACCCATTATTGTATAGCCTAAAACAATAATGTAGGAGTGAGTCAGCCAGCAGAGCTTCCGTAACATCGCACTGCAGTCCTGCCTCTGACCATCAGAGGAAGAGCAGGTGCGTGTGTGTCAGAAAAAAAAGACTGCTCACTAACTCAAAGCTCAATAGAATGAATGATGATCAAAGCTTTGACTTTTGTTGCCACCTGAGGGCTGGCTGCTGCACCCAAGGGAGTCGAATCAAAACTTAACAATCACAGCGCCTCGCTGCTGCATGTCAGCATTCTCACACACTATGTTTGTGTGCAAGTGTTTGCGTGGGGACACAGAAAGCTGCAGGGTATACAGTATTTACTACAGTACTCTGAAGACTCTCAGCTCTTCACTTCTGTCATCTCGCTGAACATAAAGAGATGAGGGGAACGCAGATCGCAGAGAGAGAGAGGGAGGGAAACAAAGGGAGCGAATGGAGAAAAGGTGTGTTTGAGTTTGTAGGAGTGATTTCCTGTGATCCCCATGTCCCCTCCTCGTAAGGCTTTCGTTTATCATTCATTCAACAGCTTTTGGTGTTTGTCTGTCTTCTAATAGCAGCTGCCAGGAGATAGGACACACACATCAGGCCACACAAACTTTTTCCCGCCTTCTCTCATGCACACAGAGGGTTTCAGTCATAGATGGTGTTGACCCTGACCTGCCGATAAAAGCTCCTGACATGGAATCGGAGGTGACAGATGAGGCAGGTGAGGAGAGGGGCAGGGAGGTGGGGGGAGGGAGCGGGAGACAAGGAGACAGACAGGAGGACTAATCAGGAGAGGCATGTGATGCTGGAGGGAGGGAGGCGGGAAAGAGACGATAGTGATGGGACAAAGAGAAGAGAGTGGAAATGTGGGTGGAAACTATAACAGGACTGATGTCCTCTCATTCAGTGGTGAGTCTGATTCAAACGCAGCGATGAGACAGACGAGTCTCATGTTCCTTTCCACTCTTCTTCTTTTTAGCATTGAAATATCTCAACATCCATTAGACGTATTGCCTTGAAATATAGTGCAGACATTCACGGCCACCTGATAATGAATGCTATTGGTGTTGCTGACAAGTTTCCTAGTAAGGTAGAAGTGGACTTTTGTGATTTTGGATGGAATGTCTCGAGGACTTTTGGAAAGATTGTCATAAGGCTTGCTACAGACACTGGCGATCCCTTGTCTTTTCATCTAGCGCCACCATCAGGTCAAAGTTTCCCTTTGATCAATGCTCTTGGTCTTAGACCTCCATCTTATTGAGAAGAAGTTAAATCATCCAGACGTGATGACGACGACAAATTGCAGCCACTAAATATTTTGCGACAGAAATTTCAAAAGGGCTTGCCATTTTCAAGGCTTAAGCTTTGAGCTTATTACTTTTCTCTTCCCTTATTTTCCCATCACCTCTTCATGGCCTTTTCTCTTTGCATTTTCCCTCTTTTTTTCCTCCCCTCTCTTCTCTTCTTGCCAAGGAAACATCTGGTGCCAGGCCACAGGAATATGTTCTTTCTTTCTTTCTTTCTGGGAGAAACATCTGTCTCTCTCTCACTCAGCTGGATGCTGCCTGCTGTCAGTTTCATCAAGGTCTATGATGGGTTTCTCATTTCTCTCATTTCGTCATCACGCCATTGAGGTGCAACGAGATGACATCAGATGCTGCGCCTCAATGGGCACAGCTCATTTATTCTTTCGCCTGGTTTTCAAATAAAATATCAAAAACTAGAATCTTAAATCACTTTTGGGAAGTGAGCAACATAAATACAATCTGCACATGAGACCAGTGCACCCAATAAGAACAAATGAGACAAAAGACTTACCTTAAATAAAGGTATGGTGATTGGCGTGGCAAGAAGCTAAATAGATTAGCTATGTCTTTGAACTTTTCATTGCATGTTTTTTTAAGACCAGACGGACACGGTGAATGCAACCTGCAGTAGCTCCTCATAGCCACTAGTAAAAGCTCACCACAGCGGGTGAGTCAGTGGGCTTAATGCAAGACTCACTCGTGCCACTTGGTTCTTAATTTGCACGTACAAGTCATTTAAGAGAATTGGTCACTTTCACCAAGAATCACGAGGGGTCCAGCCCTGTCGTACAAGTCATGTACAGGTCGACTGCCTGTCTTTACAAAGGGAAAAGCGCTTGTTCAATTTAAGAGTCATAATATCTTAATCTGAATAGATTTGGAGTTTAAATATGATTCCAAAATCCACTCAAATAAAAAGAAAAACCTAACAAAGACTATACCTATACATACGATAATATTCTTACTTAGACCTACCCATTTAATGACACTTTGATAGGTTTCTCTTTTTTTTTGATTTCATGATTGTATTGGCATATTTTGGCACTGCATTTAATACAGGTAACATTCACACTGACATCTGCCTGAGGGTCTTTATGCAGGTCGCAGGATCATCCTCTTTTATTACGCCTGACAGTGTAGCATCATCTACTGTATAATATTCTCTGGATCATCTCCATGACAGTCTCTGCCTTCGTCTAATTCACGGGGCGCTTTGCTTGAGCAAGACCTTTGTTTTTTAGTGTCTGTATCTTTATGTCAAACAATTCTCTCTTAATTTATGTCGCTGCTCTGATGGCACGCCGTCTGCAGCTGTATTCATAACTTCTAGCTAATTGTTTCAGGTCCTCTAATACACTGACACTGCATAATATGTTGTGTTTTGGCCTGGTGATATCTGACAGCAGGACTTGGGGGGGGGCGCATGCTAATAACCAAATGTCAAGAAGGTGCGCCTCCTCACGATTTACAGCAAGTTTGTGCAGTTAAGAGAGTTTAGTGAAACATTCGTGTGGACAAATGTCACAGAAAGAAGTGACAGAGATTTCGAATAAGAATAACAAAATGTGTTCTTGCCTGAGGCCCGTTATCTGTAACTGTAACTCGTCTCTCACACGTCATTTGTTTGCATTTAAGATCAAAGTAAAAGCATCAATGTAAAGAAAAGCTTTCTACAGAGACTCTTCGTGGTCTCCAGACTGCATTTGTCTGTCTCTGCCAGATACTCAATCTGACAGATGCTTTTTTGGGTGAGTGAGTTTGGGAGGGGGGGGGTGTCCTTGGATCTCACTTTTATCCATTTAATGCCAGGATGATGTTTGAGTACCTCCAAAGTAGCACCCTGATTTCATACCTTGGGACTGGGGCCAGGCTGGGCAGCAGAGCGACAATATTAATCACTGAATAGCAATATAACGAGGCGTTCCTACCTGTTCTTCCTATTTTCTGTTTAATTCCCCCCATTTGTCTGCGTGTCCTCTTGATGCTGCAGAGACAATGTGTCCCTGCAGCCCCAATGATCACTCCCATCTATCTCCACCCTCTCATTTGGCTCCTTCTCTCTCCTTTCCCTCTCCAACTCTCCTTACATTCATTTTTACTCTTTCATTTCCGCTTAGTAGTACACATCTACATGGTCACATCATCCTCCTCTCCTGGCACATCTTGCACCCTCCATTCTCTCACCCCTAAATCCTTGAACCACCACCACCACCCTCCGCTTTATCTCTCTTCCTCCATCCGTCTGGCACGGTTGGCTGCAGTAGAGCACTTATA
>JAVQJF010101601.1:0-44850 GCA_036023855.1 Gadopsis marmoratus | reverse complement strand
GAACCAGTTCTGCCGTGTGCGTGTGTGTGTGTGTGTGTGTGTGTGTGTGTGTGTGTGTGTGTGTGTGTGTGTGCGCATCAAATCCCTGGGACTCTCATTCACTCCCACTCCGCCTCTCTTACTCCCTCCCTCCTTCTCTTTTTCTGTTTTTCTCTTTCTCCCTTCATCTCTCACCTGCGCGCGAGCGCGCGCGCGCGCACACACACACACACACACACGCGCGGTGCAGCGTCGATGGAATACACAGATATACATCCTGTTATTGTCGGATCATTCATGTGGATTGTGACCGTCCTCATTGTGTCCCAGCGAGGGTGGTGGCTGTCATGCTAATGCTTGAGAATGTCTTGTATTTTGCCATTCAACCTCCAGTGTACCGTCTCACAGACGACGCGCATTGACTGCACAGGGAGTTATTATCATATATTGTTTTTGTGCTGCTATATAGACTAAGCTGCAGCTACATTATCTGTCGGTTTGGATGATGTGACGGCTCCAATCCACTGTGTGCTAACAAACTGGTGTGTAGTAGGAATAAGATTTTTATCAATAAGATTTCTCCAGTTTAGGTGACAATTGTTTGAAGCAGTACAGCTACTGTAACAGGACTGCAACTAATGGTAATTTATCATCATTTCATCTGTTATGTATTTCTTTGATTAAATGATTAATCTATAATATAACATGCCAAAAAAACTAAAGGTGACAGCTTAAATCTACTTGTTTTTGTCTGAGCAACAGTCCAAAACTTGCAGGTAAAGATATTTACAGCAATAAAACACGGAGAAAAGAAGCAAATCCTCACATTTCTGAAGCATTTTGCATTGTCTTTGAATAACCTATGGGTCCATTTAGAAAATCTTTAAAATGACTGATGACAAAATTGGCTTAGTTTTATTATTAATTTATTGTTAATTTGACGATTTGAAGTAGGAAACGTTACAGTAGTGATACAGACAGGAAGTGCAGCGAGAGAGACATAAGGGTTAGGGTTAGGGGGGTTAGGGTAACCCCCCTAATCCTAACAAAGGTCCCTGCTGGCAGGAATTAAACCAGGAACATTGTATTATACACAACCACTAGGCCACTGGACCATCTGATAAGGGACATTTTTACAAATAATCACAGGAAAATGTTTAGCGGAGGAAGTCAGCCATGCAGATTGTGACTGATCTCGTCTCATGATCAATTTAGTTAGTAAGTGATGACCTATATGGCATTTTCTGTATGAAATATTAATTCTGCTGTTTTGCTGAATTATTGTTATTTATTTATTTTTAATTTAGTGAAGTTGCCTCCTTCGGCTATAAAACACTGCAGGAAACCCCGAGTCAGTTAATGTTCATGTATCTGATTAATGGATAATGATTAATGTTAATATTCACTTCTTGAATAAGATTTGAGTGCCGCCAAAGAAAATGCATCACCAAGGTACATTTACATTAAAGTCTGTGTGTGTGAGAGAGTGTTTTCGTGCTGACTTGTCCTGGTGCAACACCTCCCACCTCAGCACAGCGAGGACCAGGCAAAGTCGTGACTTGAGACGCCCTCAAACATTCTGCCACTGTGTGAATCCAGCTCTATAATAAACTGCTGTGGCATTAACACTCCGTTTGAGTTTTCAGGATAGTCAATTCTTTACAAGTAAATTGAGGCCAGGTTAAAATAAATTGTAGTTGCTGCCTGAGGAAACGTGTTTTTGTAGCCTTAAGAGTTTTTGTGTTGCATGGAAAATATTTGTTCCAAAGCTTATTAAGTGCACATTTTCAGCGTCCCACCTGGTAGCTTGTCTGAGTGCTGTTTTGTCTTTTTCACACCTATCATACGTGTCGTTGCAGATTCTTTGTATTAATTCCAAGAACTTGCACACCACATATTGATATTATCGCGCAGATATACATTCGTGTACATTTTCTATGGTTTCACTGTGGAAGGAAGTGATTGTTGTTGTTTTTAAGATTTTATCGTGGGTACTTATTAAGATGGCACAGTGATAACGGAACCTTTTGACAAGGAACAGAAAGTCAGGTAGCTGGTTTCACCTGTAATGAGACAGAGGTTCCACCCTGACCACAGATACAGAGTCTGAAAATATAGTGAACTTTTTTTCCAGTATTAATTTAAATATGTGGTTTTCCTACTATAAAATACCTTTTTTTTTCTTCTAAAGAGTTGCTACACCTGAAATGAATTGCCCCACTTAATCTAAAATTCACATCATTCACGTAATGGCGAGGCAGCATTTCCCTTAAAATGTTATCTACCTCAATGTTATCGTCTCCATACAATGAGCATAGAAAAAGTTAAAAAGAAATGAAAGTCTTAATTAAACACGCATTCTTTGTCATGTTTTGTCACGAAAAGTCATAAGATTATCAGCTATTGAAACTTCATTAAAATCAGTGTTGACATTGATCTTATCAGTCGAAACCATTGCAACACATTTCGTATCAAACAGGTTTCAGCCCCACCCTGCTGTATACTCTAATATAAACAAATACAGTTATCATTCTAATAATTCATCACCTGTCTCTCTCTCTCTCCCGATCCAGTGACAGCTACATCGTGCGTGTGAAAGCAGTGGTGATGACGCGAGACGACTCGAGCGGTGGCTGGCTGGCACAGGACGGGGGAGCTCTGAGCAGGGTCGGGGTGTGCCGCCTCCTGCCGCCAGAGCTGGCACCCGTGCCGGTCTCCAGCTTTTCCCAGTTCCTCATCCGTGGTGAGCGTCTGCGGGACAAACAGGTAAAACACACACAAACATCAGCAAAAGCACGTCAGTTAAAGTTAATGTAAGGATAAGATGTGGAACGTGAATCCCTGTTGTGATTGGCTGGTGTGTGTCGGATAAACAGGTGATACTGGACTGTCCTCTGAGGAAGGACCTTGTGTACACCATAGCAACACCCACATTTCACCATTGGAAGGTCGAGGATAGGAAGTGTGGCCTGTCCTTCCAGAGTCCAGCTGACGCCAGAGCGTTCGACAGGGGGGTACGGAAAGCCATCGAGGACCTGGCTGAAGGTATGGCAGTGCCATGAGGTCCTAGTGATGACTGAGACATTGTTCACGTCTTTCCAAATGTGCAACTAATGTGGAAGGAGTTTAATATGAAGAGAGATGTCGCACAACTACTCAACAAATACGATGCTCACTTATCCATGCAGAGAGGTTAAAGCATTGAACCATCATTACTAATGAAGGTGGAGCATGTGGAGAAACACAAAATTGATTCAAATAAGTTGCAATGAGTTTTGATAAGCATGTTAAAGTAAAGTCACCATCCACTGCTTGCAAGTCTGTGATGGCATTGAGAAGTGTGCGTCAGCTTTGGAATCCCAAATGTTGCTTTTGAACTGGACATTTATCGGAGCGCCTGACAGGCTGACTGTACGTTCAAATCATACATCTGCAGGGCTGCTGTGATGTGAAATGTTTTGGGTCACAGAGCAACATCGGGGGGGGGGGGGGTACAACTTGGTTTCTGATCGAAAGCAATGGCTTTCAAAGGAATTCTTCACCAGCGTTGCTGAACAATTATTTGGACTTTATAGATGCATGAAGTGATGATCTGAGCTTTAAACTCCACTGAGGTTTACTTCACCTGAGCAGATGTTCCTGCATCACTGTAATATCGCCGTGGCTCCTTGGTTATCCTCATGAACACATCATCCGGTAAAGTGTTGGGTCCTGTTTTTATCTCTGTAGGCTCCACAACCTCCTCTACAGCACTCCAGAACGAGGGCGAGCTGGGTGACGACGACGTCTTCACTGTAAGCACGTTTTCCTACCTTCATGTGATATCTGTGTTGGAATTCTTATAGTTATAGAGGTCCATCTATTTTTTTTTTTTTGATTCAACAACAACTTGCCCATTGTAACTGCTACAAATCCTCATCTATGTCCCATCACCAACTATGATGTGTAGCCTATTTGTAGTTTAATTGATGGCGACTTTTCCTTCATTTAGTTTAGTTTAGTAAGAAGTCTTGCGCAGTTGAGTTGAGGTAGAAAGCAACCTTCCATTTGATTGGTTGTCGCTCACGTGTCGGAGGACATTTTGCTCTTACCCATCATTTTTGAGTCCTGATTCGCAGTGGGCAGCACTATGATGTTATTTCAAGTTGTGAGGTTTATTTTCACTTCGGGGTTACCAAAAAACAGTTGCGTTGCGGGAAAAGCTGAGCCTCGTTCAACACGACATCATCCGGCAAAATGCTGTGATGGCGGGTCACGTACATGCAAGCGTGCATTCTGGAAAATTGACTTCGTAACGTGAATGCTGTATTTCTGCTGTACCGCCACGATAACTTTCCAGACTTGTAAAATCCTGCCTGTGAGTATTATAAACCACCGTGCAGTGTTTTGGCATCTTATAAGCCTTTAAATACACTCAAACTGAACTTCCGGGATCAGATTTCATGTCCACCTGGTACCTTAAACAACACACACCCACCAACCTGCGTTTTTGGGCTGAGTGCCCACGTTAGGTATAGACTCCTGTGAATCTTATCTTCTTATCTTGTGGCTCAGTTTCTACAAGTGCTTGTTAAATATCTCCAATCTCAACGGGAGTCTTTCTTGAAATGGAAGTACTACTAGCAGGCAGTGGAGTGAAACATGGTTCCAGTGCACACTGATCAACTGTTCAGCCAAAACCCCAAAGGAGTCTTCTGCATCCAAAACGAAATATCAAGACTTTGTCCATGTAGCAGAAAGTATTTTAACTCCCCTCCCTGTCGTGTAAACCTGCCACAGTGCATGAAGTGTGTGTTATTTGTGTGTCGGGGCCTACCTTAAGTTAGCATGAAGGACCCCCTCCCCCCACTCTGTAACCCGACACCAGGAGCAGCAGGCAGGGTCACAAGGTCACTTCCTGTATCCCACCACCTCTCTCTCTCTCTCCTGGTGAACCCCCCCTCCTCCTCCTCCTCCTCCTCCCTCCCAGTTGAAAAAGAGAGCCGCCACCAAACTAGCAGCCAGCAGCTGTTTCCCAGCTTAGTGCAGGGCCCGCTGATTTACGAGAGGAAGTGCCTCGTGGTTCATCTTTGACTCAAGCTGTCTGTAAGGGCCAAGACTAATAGGTGCTCTGCTGGGAGTGTACAGCCACCACAGAGACACATACAAACACATGAGGAGGGGTGGAGGGAGGCTGCAGCGCTGTCAGAGGGCGGAGCGATCCCTGAAACGGAGCGTTGGTTTTTCAGGAAAGTGGAAGCCAAATCCAAGGCGATTCCTTGATGTTGCTGCTTAAAAAGCCGCCATCTTCACCCAAAATAAGACTCAGCTGCTCACTTCTATTTCTAATAATAAAACAATTACGGCCCTGATGCACCAAGAACTACCACCAACAAAATGCTTACTGAATATACTGTATATTTTGCATTGCCTCATCATGTCTGCTTTTAAAATGTGCACTTGAGCACACCACAAAGATTACAACTAGCAGCAAACAGACCAGCACATACGTTCTCCTGCTGCATGAGAGAAATTACTAGCCTGTAGTCTGTATTTGTAATCCAAAAAATACAGTGGAAAGGCAAAACCATGTTCAAACTGTCTCCTTATACGCGTCTGATTAAGCTGAAGCTAGTAGTCTTTTAAGTTTAGCTTTGCACGAAAAATGAGAGAAAACAATAAGTGGGTGAAATCACCACCACTCAGCAAGCTCGAGTCGCCACAGATCTGCTAATCGAGATAAAAACAAAATGGCCTCAACAAGGTTTCGGGTTCTGGTTCGGGTTCCGGTTTGTTTTACCGGGTCTAGTTTTAAAGACACGGGTAAAGGTTGGTTTTAGGTCTCAGTTTTAGGCCCGTACAGGACACGACCCTTCACCGACCTCGGCCACTGATTTGGGTTGTCTTGTTGTGTCAGAACCCTACTGGAGTTATGACTGAATACGAGTACAAATAATTGCTGCCTGAATTTGCTTTTGTTGTCTGATGATGTCCATTTTGTCTTTATGTCTCTGCATTTCTGCTTCCCTCTATCAGATGGTCATAGGCTCTCCTCAACAGAGTATTGAGTAGTTTCACCTTTGTATGTCTGTGCTAATGACCTTTCCTAAAGTTAGCAGCAGGACAGGGGGAAATGCTGCAGCAGATTTACAGCCTTTGGGGGGGACGGGGGAGGATGGTTGATGGGCCTTCGGAGGGGGGAGAGCCAGGATGGACATACTTCCCTAAATTATTCCTCGTTCGCCAAACCTAAACTTAACCCAACCCTTCCTCTGTCCCCCCTTCAGCACGTCTCCTCGCTCTGTCTCTATTTTGGCTCATTCACAACAGGGGGAGTGAAAGCTATTGAAGCAATTCTGGGCTCATCCCTGGGGAGCGAGACGGGCCTGTTGAAGGATGAATCCTCCCGAGCTTTGAGTCGGGACATGTTTTGTGTCAGAAAATAACTCGAAATGCCCTCTGTCCAGCCTTGGGCCAGAATATATAGAGAGAGGATGTCCAGAAATATAAACTCTCCCCCACAACGGCTCTCTGTCCTCGTGTGCAGTTTGAGCTTGCAGCAGAAAGTCAAGTCTGTGTTTTGAATTAGTTGCAGCCGTGGAGGCCAGAGTCGGACTGGTTTTAAACCATATCGGCTCCTCCCCCCGGTAATGTCTTCTCCAGGGGGGCGGGGCCTGGAGTGGAGGCAGCATGTTATGTTATTTTTGGCCGGCTGCTCTGAGGGCTTTGTAAGAAAGCTGGGGGAAATTCTCAGCATGGCGGTATCCATATGGGGAGCAGGATATAACAGGGATAGCTTCAGCAGACAGACAGACAGACAGACACACGCCAGATCTGGGTCACATAACTCTGGCAAATAATTCATAGCGTTGGTTTTAGGCCTGCTGGAATGCCAGATTTTGACACATGGGGTGATTTTTTTGGGTTTTTTTTTGTCAGTTTCAAAAAGTTTTGTTCAGTGGGTGATCGTCTTTCCACTGCAAGAAATGTAGTTCTGTTTGGATTGATTTGTAGGTTGGACAATGTAGAGCAGTTTAGTAAGAGGAAGGTTTTTGCTGGTTTTGTTTTGACATAATCATAATGTAGCACTCATTAGATGACCAGCAAATGAAGAAGATGTTGAATCATTTGAAGATTATTTGAAATGATAAAAGTCACAATATTTAAAAGTCACACAATAGTTTGGCAACTGCTTTTTGCCCAAAGTGACTTTTTTAGGTATGAAATGTCGTCCTTTTTTACAGTCGGTCCACCACTTTGAACTATTGGATGTATTACCTTGACATTTTGGTGTAGACATTCGCGGTCCCCTGAGGATGAATCCTACTCACTTTGATGATTCCCTGACTTTTCATCTATCGCCACCAGCAGGTCAAAATCTTCACTCATCCAATGAAATAGCCCAACACCTACTAGATGGATTGGTACAAGAATGTGTGCAGACATTTGTGGTTTCCAGAGGACAAATCCTAATGAACTTGGTGATCCCCTGACCTTACATGTAGAGTCACTATGAGGTTCCCATTTTTGGTTTCGAGTGAAACGTCTCAACAATTGTTGGATGAATTGCCGTGAAAGTTGATACTTAAATTCATGTTCCCCACAGAATGTAGTCACTTTGGTGATCCCTTAACCTTTCGTCGTCATCATAATCATCATCAGGTTCAAATTTCAGTTGGTTTATGACCAAATACCTGTAAAACTAATGACATCCCCATCAGCCTCTTGCTGTAGATTGTGTTTAGTGATATTTAGCAAATGCTAACAGGCTCAGCTAAGCTGGTTTTAAATAAAAAAATAAAAAGGTAAACATTAGCTACTAAACAATAGCATTTTTGGCAATGTCATTTTCAGCATGTTGCCATGCTAGTGTTAGCATTTAGCTCAAAGCACTGTGCCTAAGTGCAGCTTCACAGAGCCGCTAGCGTGGCTGTGGAGTCCTGTTTCATCATCTGCATACTGCACATTGCGAGCGATCTGGGGTTCAGTGTCTTGCTCAAGGACACTTCAACGTGTATTCAGTAGGACAGCAGTTTGAACCACCAACCAGCTGCAGCCCCTCCTTTCTGTGGCATGTATTTCTTTTTGTCTTTCCAGTAAACGTTGAAGCGAACTGGGATCATTTGAATAGCTGGAATCAAATTTGCTTGTCAGTTGGAATTGTTTTTTTTTTTTTTCATGGAATGAAATCACAGCAGCATGGAAAAAAGGAAACATGGAATTTGCATCGCTGCTGGCAGCGGTTGACCACGTAAAATTAAGCCATGGCCAAACTTTTCTTTGGCGGACAAGCTTGTTGACCTTTTTCGATACAAGTTTCTATGGCTCTGCTTCACTTCTGGTGACCAGCCATGTGGCGCTCAAAGCAAGATTCAAATGCAGAGCGTGATTTTCAAACATGGCTTTTTTTATTTTTTCGAAACTGCAAGCCATCATTGAGTTAAGAAAGACCTTGTGAGCACAGCCTATCTCTTGATTCATAAAGAAAATCTACTCATCGATACCCTTAGACTCTGACAGAGAAACAGTCCCAACAGCATCAACTTCAAATCATCCAAAGGATTAAACCAGTTCTTCTCACATAACTAAACGAAATGACGCCTGCACTCTTTCTGTTGGGTCTAACACGTCTTGGATATCTTGGTCCATGTGTACACACATAACCAGACATGGCACGGTGAGACAGGAGTCCTCACGACCTGCCTATGAGCTGGTGTACTGCGACGCCCCACAGAGGCTGACCCCCAGTGTGCCTGTCTGAGCGCTACACGGCAGCGGCCCGGCTGTGTAGCGTCGGGCCAAGGTTTGAGTTGGAGTGAGGCCCTGACAGCCTTTAGCGGAAAGGGGACAGGATACTGTTCACACTGTGCAGAATGCTGGCTTCCTAATATCATGGCTCGCCACCACGGTTATCTAAAGCATGACAAATCCTCCTCTAACAAACTACATGGTTGTGACATGTAGTTAACCTTAATAACTAGAAATGTTATAAATAAATGGGATGACACATTACATTTTTAACCTAATTAAAATTGTTGTTTTGACCATTACTACAATATTCTTGTGTGCAATTTAGTGATAATGAAAGTTTAACTCATGCACGGTGATGCGAATGTGGATCAAGTGGCTCAAAAGAACAGAACTCACGCTTCCTGTTTTTTCCAATCAGAGCTGCGCCGAGGCTTCCTGTTTTTGTTTGTCCAATCATTGCGTTCTCTCAACTGTTTTTGTTTGGTGTATCCAATCAGAGTGCAGCTTTCAGCCCTCATCCTGCGTTTGTTTGTCACCTCAGAACACCACAGACAGCTCATCCAACTCCTCCCAGAAACTGGAGAGCTCTCTGCAGCCACTCGAGTCCTCACCGCTTCCACAGAGACACAAGTGCATACTGGGACCTCGCCACGACCCCTACCGGCTCTCAGAGAACTTCTGGGACCAGGTGACACTATTATCTTCTAGTGAAAAGTGATTTTTTTATTTTTGGTTTAGCTTTTTATTTACACTGAACATTTTTCCGAAACAGTTAAGATAGTTGTATTATTTTTAAATTGAATTAATTGTCGTTGTTGACTGCTCACCTGAACAAACGGTGCGGGATGATTGCTGCCAGCACCGCTGAAGTTTCATTCTGTCTGTCTCTTCAGCCGTTGTCTCGGCTTCCCCGTCATGTCACCTTCCAGGAGGACGAGGAAATCGTCCGCATCAACCCTCGGGAGCGCAGCTGGGAGCGAACCACCGAGCATCACCACGCACGCCAGTCGGATCGCCCCTGGCTCACAGGCTACGAGGACTACCGCCACGCCACTGTGCGTGACAAGTTCATCCAAATGGACGACTCGGAGTCCTACGTCCACTTTGCCAAGACGGAGCCACAGAAGCACGACTACACCTATCCGCTGGCACCGGCCCTGTCGCCCTCAGACTCTGACCCCACCCTTGGACCCTTGGTCAATAAGGGCCACGGTGGCTCGTATCACCAAGGCTTCTCCTTTGTGGTCTCCAACCAACCCCGCTCCTTCCTCCCGAGCTCCTCCCCGTCTACTAATGGCGGGAAGGGGCGGAAGGAGGACGGGGTGGAGCGCGCTCAGTGTGAGCACTGCGGCGAGGCCTTTTATATCTCCGACAACCGGAGAGGGCGGTGCCAGGATGCGCCGGACCCTATGCGGGCCTGCATCCGGCGGGTCAGCTGCATGTGGGTGGCAGACACCATGCTCTACCACTGCATGTCGGACCCAGAGGGGGACTACTCAGACCCCTGCTCCTGCGACGGGGCCGAGGGCAGCGGGGGAGGCCGACTCGGCTCGCGCTGGTTAGCTCTGCTCGGCTTGTCTCTGGTGGCGCCCTGCCTCTGCCTCTACCCGCCTCTCCACGCTTGCCACCGGGCGGGGCTCAGGTGCGGCTGCTGCGGAGGCCGACACAAGGCCCTGAGCTGAGCTTGGAAACCTCTCGGAGGAAACAACAAAAACCTAAACCCAACGCAAGCACAGGGGAAAGGGAAGGATGGGGAAATACACAGAGGGGACATGTGGTCGTGGCTGCTCACTCTCCTGCCTTGGTTTCTCTGGGTTTCTCTTCAAATTCCAGACACTGAAATAAGCCAAAATAAAAAAACTGTTGGTGCATTTTCTGAACGGCCTGGGAAGATAAGCTCCCCCTTACGGCAGACAGTTCTCTCAGCTCTCCACGTGGCCATTTCATGCTCTGTTTGTAGTGAGAGAGCACTCTTTTTCAGGGGGCCTTTTTTTTTTATAGCTGACCTATATGTCATGTATCACATATGCAGGTACTTTATACTGTGTACACTGACTCGGCGTCAAAGAACTTGAATTGTTTCTTTGTTCTATTTTTTTTTCTCTCCTTTTGATGTACGCGTGGCCATTTTGTTCATATTCTATTCCAATATCAGGCCCGCTCAGCTCAACAACGCTACGAGAGAAATCAGACACTACACCTTTTTGCGTGTGTGTGAGCGCGTGTGTGTGTGTGAGCGTGTGTGCGTGTGTGTGTGTGGTATGTCTGCTGAGGCCTTTTGTTGTCTGCACTGCAGCTTATAGTAAAGCTCATGTATATAGTCTACATAGCTCTCCACCATCGACATCTTTTTTTGTTCCCCGAAACAAACGTGGTACTCATCTTAATCTTCTAATATCCCAAAGATTCGTGTTTTTATCCTATTTATTTTCTCACTGAATTGATCTACCAGCAAAAGGGTGCTGGCTTGTGATTAGCTCACTGGATGAGACCGTGCTTCAAGTCATGCTACAATACTCTAGCATACGCCTCCCTGCTCCTTTCACGTTATTTCAGACAGTGCCTAAACTATCACCCAAACCAGGGTGTGTGAGATTTTAAGGCTCCGATTCCCTCATTCTCTGCAGAATCTCAGTCAGCAGTCCTCATTCACGTCAAGGACTGACGAGTCATGCCTTAAAACGTGGAGTCGCGCTCCAAACTCCACCCCTGTCCCTCTGATGATGTCTGCTATAATGAAAAGCGTGAGCATGGTTACGGCTCCAAGCAATCAGCCTCACCACATACTCTTTTAAACTTGGTTTAAACTATTTTTGTAATAAAAAGTAACTCTTAAAAAGGTTCTCATTAAGTGTGCGAACTAAGGACTCCAGTTTATCTTGCGATGTACAATCAGCTCCCCTCTCTAAGCCCCGCCCTCCAATGGAGCCCACCAGTCACATGTGTGGAACAGCAAAGTCTTAACTGATGGTTATCTGAATGGTCCAATTGATAAAATAATTTAGAGAACCAAATCCAGTCCCTCAACAAAACTGTACGTCTTTAAAAACAAATACAGATATTAAATCTCCTTGCTTGCGAAAATGTGTTTAAAACCTTTGTAAGCAATGTAGTGAGTCTTATTTCAGGCTTGTTTCTAAAGAGGAATAAAAGGCCTACATGTAGTAGGGTTGTGAAAGAAATAATCTGACATTTTGGGAAACATGCCTCTCTGCTTTCTTGCCAAGAGTTGGGTGAGAAGATCGATACCATTCTGCAGCAAACCTACAGGCGGTGAGCTTAGCCTAGCTTAGCATACGCACTCAAGCCTGGCTCTGTCCAAAGGTAACAGAATCCACCCACCAGCACCTGTATAGCTCACTAGCACGTTATATCTTGTTTGTAAAAATGACATGTTGTGGTTTTTTACGAGGGGTTATGTGCTGGACTATGTCTTAGCTGGGCCCAGTGACTTCCTGGAATCTCCACTGGTTAGAACTTGTGGTTTCTTTTTTTACCTTCACACAGTGCCAGGGTAAGCTGTTATTCAGCAAGAAAGCAAATGAGAGTATTTCTCAAAATGTCAAACTATTCCTATTTAAGATATATATATATATATATATATATATTATTATTTTTTTTTGCAAATGGGAGGTTAACAACTTGCTGAAACCACAGTTGCATGTGACTGGCGTGCGCTCATGCCGCACCGTGCCCATAAAGAGTAACGTCAGATGTTGGACAACGACTCGACTGAATTAAGAAAGAAGCAGTTAAAGTCTGTGTATTCGGGGTCAAAGTGAGAGTGTCGATGTCAAAAACGCCGACCTGCCTGTGTTACCTGCTGTTTGACACTACAGGCGCCCTTAACACTGGTGGCACAACACTAAACTGACAACCGCTTGGGTGCTTCTATGCTTTGTCGAAGCCCGGCTGATGGCAGCATTGGGGATGTGGCCGGGAACACTAAAAGCTTTTAAAAATAAAAATGAAAAGAAGCAGGACACCAGTAGCGTCCCACTGGAAAAGAACGGAGGTCCGACAAACAGCTGAAATCCTGGTAACAAACATCCATCCCCGATTGTTTTTGCCAAGGAAATGTCACTTACTGTAGGTGAAATGCAGAATGCCTGAGGATGTCCTCTTTCCTTCCCTGGTTGTGTCTGTTTCATACATCCTGTCCCGTGTACCAGTATGTACGTCCTTGGTGTGTGTGTGTGTGTGTGTGTGTGTGTGTGTGTGTGTGTGTGTGTGTCCCACATCCCTTTCCCCTCTCCTGCTCCTTGATCCAAAGCTACTGGGATCAGCTGAATATGCTATCACTTACTAACACCTATCCAGTATAATCAGATCCTTTTATGATGTGATGTGTCGGGGACGGGGCCAATCAGATTGGAAAGTGTGTGTGTGTGTGCGAATCTGTGTTTGTGCGTCAGCGTTTAATCTTTCTTCTCCATCTGTGTTCTCACATGTCGGAGCCATTTACAAGTGCCTGAACGCATCCTCTTTGTCTCCTTGTGTATTTAAATTTGAAAAATTAAAAGAAGCCGCACCCTGTAATGAATTAGACATTTTTTACGCTTAGTATTTTTACCTCTGTAAAAACAAAGAGCAAAAATTATATTATATATATCAACTGTATGTTGTACATTTTTATTTCTATTTTTTTTTTTTAAATAACTTTCTAACCTGTATGATGGATGTAGCTCTTGCTTTTGAGAAGGAACGGGAAGTACTTTGTAGATACTGAAAGGTGGCCAGGACTGTGAGAAAACTAAAGTGAAATGTTTGTCTTACCTTCCGCCTCCAATAAAATGTAAGAAAACTTTGAAACTACACGTGAGTCTGCTGCATGTATTACCACCATTCTAGTAATGTATTCTGTCAGTGCGTCAAATCAAATTTCAACTCATTTAGGGAACAAAATGTGTCAAAGGGATTACAGGGAATAGACACTAATAATTAAAACATGAAAAAGTTTAGAAATTTGCTGGGGAGAAAGGACGTCCCTTCATGCGGGGAACCGCAGGATATAAACCTTTTTATTATTTTTTAAAAACTTCCATAGTGTGATGCACCAAACTTAATTAAAGAAAGCACAAAGAAAATAACCTCAGCCTCGCACATGCTCTTATATTCTCTTCAAGATGTCTTTCCCCTGCTGCCTCCCTCCTCAGCAGGAACATGTGATAGCCATCGAGGACGTCGAGCTGTTTCACTCAGGATGTCTCTGGAAAAGCATGTGGGCGATAATGATGGAGCGCGAGAGCGGGTGGGGGGGGAGAAAGGAGAAGAAAAAGAAGGTCCCTGAGGGCTTTTTGGGGCCTGCTAAGCAGCTCAGCGGCTGCAAACAGCATCACAGTCCACATGTGCAAACATTTAAGATATCTGCTCATGTAATGGGGTCAGCGTGGCCCCCCTCTGGGTGAACGGAGCACCGGCACTCGCTTCCCAGTGAAGTTTACAGGAATGGGTGGCTTGTCCCCCGCAAGTGTGGTCTCGCATCCAAAGAGTTTTGATGTTTTCCTCCTTACAACTGAGATTTTGTTCCACATTTGCGGCCCAGTGAGCATGACTTTTTGCAACATTTCAGCCTGTTGTGTTTCTCTGTCAGGTCCGGAGGAAACCCTGATAAACCCACACTGAGCAGAAGTCATGCTTACAAGGAGGGAGATAATTGTTTAAAGCATTTCCTGACTGAGTTCAAACCCTGCACCTGAGATAAACTAAGACCGCTGAGGAAAATGTTTTTGGGGGGGTGAGGTTTTGTGCAAAAATCACTGGTGTGTATCTAAATTGTGCCAGTATGGAAAAGCATACAAAAAAGTCCCTTTGGTCATAAAGGTTCGCTGAAAAGTTAATTACAAGTAAATGTTATAGCAGTGAAATTGTTCTGTGAAAAGGACTAAAAGTGTTACGTGTTACAATAATAAAAAGTCCCAAAACTAGAGATAAATAAAGCTAAATGTTTTCTTTTAACTTCAAACAAGACTTTCATTTTAATAATAGCTGGAAGATTATATGCTCCTCTACAGGTCAAAATGAAAATCTCTAAAACTCAAAATAATTGAGAAAATAATTTCACAACAAAGTCCATTTGGTAGCTGAGCTGGAGCTTTGGATCAAATCACGATCAGATGAAGTTTGCCCTGTTGTCATAGAACTGAAGATGTTCAAAGTTCATTTGTGACTAAAGTGCTTCGTCTAAAATGTCTAAAATTCACTGAAGTCATGCTTTTTTTGTCCAAGTACATGAAAGGTTTTAACTTTTGAATGATGCTGTATAATCTGAATTTGCAGAGATCAACTGAATGTAGTGGATTAAAAGTACAATATTTAGGTAGTAAAGGTAATGTTGAAAGTATTTTAATAAAATGTCCTTAGTTACTTCTTACCTCTGTTGAAACTCAGTGATGCCTCGGTTTGTGCTCTGACGGGCAGGAAACTTCAAACGGTGCTTCAGAGGTTAACAGTTCAGGGTTAAGAGGGAAGTGGCAAGAGTCAAGGGATTAAAATGGAACAAGGCCGGAAGAGTCTGGGTGAGATCTTTATTTCGGACACGGAAAGAGAGCCTCTTTCTCTGGCGGCGCCAGTCCTCGGTCACTGTTCCATTTCCTCTTCCTCCTTCTGGTCTGTGTGCAGAGCCTCAGTCACCTTCAGACCTCCATCCTCTCCTCTGGTAGTGCAGTTTATCTGTCAGCCACCCATCTGATCTCGCCTCCAGCTCTCTGCAGGACACTACAGCTGCAACCAGAACAGAGACAGAAAATTAATTATTAACTGCCACTAGTTTCACAATTAATGTCAAATATTTGGCTGCAGG
Source organism: Gadopsis marmoratus (assembly GCA_036023855.1). Classification (NCBI taxonomy): domain Eukaryota; kingdom Metazoa; phylum Chordata; class Actinopteri; order Centrarchiformes; family Percichthyidae; genus Gadopsis; species Gadopsis marmoratus. The sequence continues at coordinate 29,339 of JAVQJF010101601.1, read as the reverse complement.
TAGTCAAATTTTCTGCTTTTCTTTGTCTTACATTATTGTAAACTGAATATTTTTGGGTTTTGGACTATTTGTCAGATGATGCCACACTGAGCTCAAGGAAATTGTGATTGGGCAGTTTTCACTTCTTTCTGATGCTCTGTGACCCACATGACTAATCAATTAATCAAGAAAATAACTGGCAAATTAATAGATATAGGATCATAGAAGTAATTGTTATGCGGTATATGCAGTTAAATTCCACACAAGACCTTTTGTTAGACCATTTCAACATATTTGACTTACATTAACAGAGCTTAACTTAAATTTACAGCATTTAGAGCAGCACATTTATTTTGAGATCGCAAAACAGTGGTAGTTTGACCTAATTCTGATCGGCCAGGAGGCAACAAAACTCTAGTTAGTGCCTAACCTAAAGGCAAGGTTTAATAAAAGTAATAATAGTGGCATACTCACACTCACATTAACAAAACATTTTTGGTAAACATTTCTATTTGGCCTAAGAAACAACATTGTCCATAAATGATATTGAATCATATAGGCCTAGACAGTCCGTCTGAATCTATGTTCCAAAACATAATACCTCATAAAATGTGGATTAAAACGTTTTAATACTTTAAGCGTCTTACTTTTTGCTAAACTGCTTTAATACCTTTTAGTACTTTTTAAGACCCAGCGGATACCGTTAGTGTCATTTCTTTAACTTTAAAGTTGCAAACCTTCACATCAAACAAATTCTCAAACATTCTCTTAATAATTGTACTCAAAACATAAATAAAGATTTTTTGGGCTCATCGCTCCCGTGTGAAAGGTTTACAGAGTAAAAGTAAGAAGCTATATTGATATGAAACCTCTGCATCACTAAGAGACAAAAACAGGAAAAACAAAACCAGGAAACAGACATTATTTTCTCTGCTGATGACGGTAACGTAGTTTCCAACGTTGCAGAGCTGTAAGAAAACATGCTGCTGCACATGTATTTTAGTATTATACAGTGGTGCATAGTTCAACCACTCAGGCAACAAGTGGAAGCTAAACTGAAGCTGAATAGCAGCCACTGTAGCCGCAAGCGACAATTAATGGACAATAGTAAATGTTGAAAACGTACATTAGAACAGTTAAAGAGTCTTAACGTCAGCAAATTACACATTGGGATCTGATGAACTGTGATGGACATTCTTATTTTTTGTAGACTAAAACATTAAATCAATTAGTCAGACAGTCAAACCCAGAACGAATGTTTTGATATCACCGTGTTCACAATTTGCAGTGGTTCCAGATTTTTGTCAAAGTAACTTTGTACAGCCATGTCAAAACAAAAAAAATCTGCCACACAAAGATCCTTATAAATCACTTTTCTTTATTTAAATCAGCGTTAGGCAGTTATGCTATGAACAACAAAAGGAAAATAAAACCAAAACAGTGACAAAAAGAGAAGACATTAAAACATGAGATCCAGTTAACGTGAACTGCTCTTGGCACTGGATAGACTGTCATGGAAAGAAAAGAACAATATACACATTTGTCATACTCAAAAATAGAAGTGCCTCCAGTAATCATTAAGTCGACCGTTGGGAATGAAAGACTGGACAACATCGTCTCAACAGCATTTCAACATCGAAAAATACCATTTTATTTTCCCAGTTTAGCGGTGCCCTGCGCCCAGATTCAAACCGATCTCATCGCCGACCTGCGACTGCCTCCATGCTTTGGGTGGATCTGAAGGACTGAGACAGGTGAGGCGCTACTGCATCGCAGTCTGTAATATTCAATCAGCTTCAGATTTACGCAGAGAGAGGAGGCAAAGGCGAGGCCGTCGGATGAGAAACAAATTCCCCCCTCCCACACAAACATCCCATCATTGTCTCACCACCCACAAACCCCAAAGTACCGTCACACAAGTTCAGGGGCTTTCATTTGTGTATTTGTCCCTTTATAAATCAACCATCAGTTCTTCATAAAAACATGGAGGACCTTCTGTTACCACATTACACTCCATTTACCATGGTAGTAGTGCACAGCAACAAAAAAATGTCAATCAGGAAAAAAAAAATATTAAAGATCTCATAGGAAAAAGAAAAAAAAAGGACAGGAAAAGCTGAACAAAAAGTAATCCCTCCCCCAGAAAAGGAAAGTCATGATATCATTTATAAAAACCGACATAAAAATGTGATCAGTTCTCGCTCACCTGGAACAGATGCTGAAAGCGGCCCGTGGCTGTTTGTGTTGGACCCTGATTGTGAGATTACAGACGCTTACGAGTTCCTTAGAAACTTTGCATCAATTTATCCCCCCTAGAGGTTCAATCAAGGGAGGGAACTAAACTTTCTTAAACGCTGGTGGGTTTACCTGCCGAATTTGATTCACAACTAACCTATATATGCAGGTAAACGTGCATTTCTCGACCCGGTTTTAACCTGCTGCACCTGCACTCCATGAAAATCAAGACTCCAAAACACACCAGCAGGACAACTTTGACCCTTCAATTCGTGGTTGAAGTAAAGGAGGGGTTTCAGTGTAAATCTGGTTCTCGAGGGCTTACAAGGAAAAGTGTGAGCCAAACCCAAACCAGGAGAGAAGAGAGGCAGAGGGGAGAGACAGGAGGAGAGCGGGGAGGTGGCGGCTTGATTCCCTCTGATGCTTGAAGAGTATCAAGAGCCAAAAGAGAGAAGAAGAGGGATAAATAGATATATACTCTGCGATGTGGGCGAGGGGGAAGTGTGTGTGTGTGTGCGTGTGTGTGTGTGTGTGTGCGTGTGCGTCCGTCCAGTGCTCTATCTGACGGTGACTCCGAGTTTTTCCAGCACGCGGACTCCTTTCTCCTGGTACTCCTCCCGGGTCAGCCAGAAGTTGTCCTTGTCCTTCATGATGTCGGCCAGCACGGCTCCGCCCAGGAACACCATGTGCTTTCGCCTGGGAGGATCCTCGATCCGGATCTTAAATTTCTACAAGACGAGGGGACACAGAGACATGTAAGACGGCTTTATGTAGCAAATAAATGTCCCACAGCCTCAGGCTGTGTTCACACTGCAGCTCAAAGTGACCCAAATGTTTTGTTTTTCTCAACTCAGATATGATAAAAGATCTTAACTTTTTTTTCTAAGTCAGTGCGAACTTGACATGGCATGGAGATGATCAAAATTCAACCCAGAGGTCTAAACCTAGTCAGGGTTCATCCAGTTAAGTTTAACACTTTAAGAGCTTTTAAATACCACACCGAATGCAATTTAATACATGTATTACAAACTATGAAAAGGTGCTGGAAAACCATTAGGACGAAATGGTGTAGGATTATTTATCATTACATCACAGCAGCATATAACCATAACTTCTAATGAAATTATTAATATGTATGCAACCAGGATACGCATGTGTCAGAACATGGATGGATGAACCAATTCAAAATAATTTAAGTTTAAAAAAATAAACACTAGCTTCTGCAGCTTGCAGCAATGGCAGCATTTGCCACAGGTCTGACATTAAAATTATTTTTAAAATACAGCCTCCTGCAGCACAATCCCACAGGTGTAGAATGTCTTCCAACAGCCTGCAATCGTATTCAAAAACATTGTACAAATAAAATAACTTTTTAATACTTCTCGTGGCCTTTTTTTTTTTTAAGGAAACTGAACAAAATGTTTGTACATATCAAAATGTGTAATAGCTGCCAAGGCAAACGCAAAAACAACTACCATAATTTCAGTGCCCAAGGCTGCTTGGCTGAACCAGCGTCAACAACAATGCACAGCATTAAAATAAAACAGCTGGAGAGACTAATATATGTAGGAACACATAAAACTCAATACTTGAAAGATGGCATCGTAACATAAAAGCCAATCGAGGGAACAAAACGAGATGTTTTGACACTCGGATCCGTTGTATGAGGATATTAACAGCATAAGTAGCATTTTGAGATTTAACATTAAGGGCGTGTGAACATTTAAACCACCTGCTTGGCTGCCAATTTAAACATAAAATATTACCATTTATTTGAAGTCTATGGTCTAGGATACTAAGTCACTCTCCTTTAGCTCTGTTTTGGTTTCCACCAACTCCTGAGGGAAACATTAATATTGATGAGTGGAGCTTTAAAGTGATAATCCACTCAAAATCAGCTTAAAAGGTGGCGTCAACTCATGTCGTGACATGCTTTTAAAGACGGGAGAAGTATGGAAAACATCAATACAAACTTCTCAACCAACTCCTTCCACTTCTCTGCGCTCCGTCTGTATGCTCGGCATGTTCCAAACAGCCATATTTTCACCAAATAGGGTGAAAGACACTGCTTCCGTTTGTTGCTCACGTGGCTAGCTGTCTAAACGTAGTTGCGAGCACCAAACAAACAGCTAAATGTGCAAGCTACAAACAGTGGTGGTGTGTTCAGGCGGAGATCAGACGGAGCATTTGGAATTGCAGAGATGTGGAATGTGCAACAGAAATGGTTTTATGGATGTTTTGATCCCAACTATGAAACCTTGTCAACCAACATTGGAATATGATGTGAATTCAACCACAGCCACGATGAAAAGAGTAAACTGCAAACTATTTAACAGCCATCTTTCAAGCCAACAGGGTTAAGTAATTGTTAAGTAATTGGCATAAAACATTTTTTCGGGGATCCATCTTAAAAAAAAAAAATTTTTTTAAAGTCTTCCGTTACAGTTTGCACACATTTGACAGATTTCATGAAAGATATGTGAAAACCAAGATAATTTCATATAATGACTTCCACTACAAAATGAGAACAGTAAAAAAAAAAAAAAAACCTGAAGCCGACTGCAGTTGTTGTTTTTAAACCTATGAGTCATCATAGACTTTTGTTTACAAAATACTTTTGTGTAAAACCATCGGTGCCTCTGGGATCACTGCTGTGAAAATGTAATCAAGTGATATTTTATCCAAAATAAATATTTATGATTGGGACGTGAAAACCCCACATGTTATTAGTAAAGTGCTCCGTTTTAGTTAAATGAATGGCTGTTGACCTCTGGCACCACCTGGTGGTGGTCTGCATACACTGCACCAGTCAGAGACGTCACATGATAAACTTTGATCTTAAACCAGTGCACATGTGTTGGAGACGGACAAGGTTCAAGCAGTAACTGCATATAATTAAAGGTGTTCAATTCATTCCACTGTGCCAGTTCCCAGTGTGTGGGATTTAACCTCACCAGGGCAAAGGGCATACTGTCAGGTGTCGGTCACCGTTTACACACTAAACCGACAGAAATACAGCTCTGGAAAAAATTAAAAGACCACTCCAAATTTTCCAAAGTTCATTTTACTCAAACACCTACCTATAAATAGTAAAACTGGAGAACTGATCATTTTGCAGTGGTCTCTTAATATTTCCCAGAGCTGTATGTTCCTGTGGTTGTTGTACCTATACTGCTCTCTCACGTGTGGGGAAACCCGCCCAGGCCAACTTAAACAAACCCAGAGAATCAGCTGGAAATACTAATTCACAGCAACTAAGAGGTCCGGTGCAGTAAAGCCAACCTGTGGCTCATCTGAATGCTTAGATCAGTGATCAGGGATATTTGTACCCCAAGGGGCACTTCTGTAGTTACCATGGGATACGTAAAAAAAAAAACGGTTGGAAAAAAGACAAGAAAAATCTAAAAGTAAAGATGCTGTAAATGGTTAAATGAGTCAGTTTCTGTCACTCCAAATGGCAGTAGTACAAATGCAAACTTGGCCAAAACTTAAAAAAAAAAAAAAAACATTGAGCAATAGCATAAAGCAATCCCTCTTACCGAAAGCTTGTCCACGTCTCCCTTGAGCACACGCTCCAGGTACAGCTGCTTGAGTTCCCTCTCCAGTCGAGAGGGCAGGCCCGGGTACATGGTGGATCCTCCCGATAGGACGATGTGTTTGTAGAACTCAGACCTGATGATGGGAAGGCAGAAAGAAGGTGAGAACAGAAAGAGAGCAAACAACATGCAGAAAAGAGAAGAAGAATTTTTAAATTACACTAGTGCTGCTAGTTTCCTCCCCAGCAGGTTTAGTTTCCCCATTTTATTCAGTACCTCGGTGACTTAACAGGAGTTGAAATAATGACGTATTGGGTTTTCAGGCATACATTTTCATGGATATTTCCACTCCTTCACATACCCAAAGATCAATTTTCATACTTTCCATACAGAATTCTGCTGACTATTGCGTCAGTGAGATCTCTGCTGAAACCACCATTTTGCATATCTGTGTGTGCTGTGCCTTGTTAATATCGTGCATTAATGCGGGCTAGAGCGAAAACACCCTCAGTAAAGTATATACACTCTTTATCGACAGTGCAGTGTATCTGTGCACTTTTGTTGGCCTCACCTGGTGTCTATATCGGCCGCCTGAATGGTGTTGAAGAGAAGCTCGGCCACACCAACACCCTCCACGTTGATGAGGTGAGGCTGGAACAGAGCCTCCGGGGCCTCAAACCGCTCTCCTCCCACCTTGATCACACGACCATCTGGCAGCTGGAGATGTGTGGGAGGGATGAGACGAAAAGACAAGGAAAAAAAGAAAATATGACACCCCTAGCTAAAGAGGTAGGATTTAATGTATGACTCAACAGTCATAAATCTTGAGTGTAAGAATCAGGACTGTTCAATGGTTGTGATGTATGAAAGGAAATCAAAACGTCTAAGTGTGTTTACTGCAGCTTGTTTTCCTCCAAGACTCTGATAATATTGTACAGCGTTAAAGCCGAGAGTGCAGGCTCCAAACTGAGTAGAGCGAACGTGTGCGTGACTATAAAAAAAGGCTTCTTTCAGCCGAGGGCAGTGGGAGGAAGCGCAGCCCAGCCTCCGCCGCAAAGTGGCTGCACAGGAAATGATGTAACGCAGTTCAGGGCCCTTCGGCCACAGTTACATTGCCCTCCTTGTTTCAGCCCACAAAACGATACTTACGCATACATATTCACACGCCTACACTAACCCAAACACTCATGGTCAGTGAGCTCCGAGACACAACATGTGCTCGGTAAGGCGTGCAGTAACACAGACTTCAGGACCTGCGTTTAGATTCTGTGGTTACATCTGCAGGGAAAGAGGGTCTTTGGAAAGAAAAGCAAGCCTGGTGGAGGAGCGCTGCACCCCCATACGTTTGAGTCCCAGGGAAAACAGTTAGTCAGCAGCACTGCCCTGTCCTGAAGCAGCCAACAACGGGAATGTGGTAGTCTACTTAGAGCAGTGCAGAAACACTATTAGCCTATTAGGTTTGATTACATCAAAAAAACTGCCACTTTTCAACAAGAAATCATTTCGGAGGGTTTCTTTCTACAATGCTATTTTAAGCAGAAATGCGAACCTTTTGAATCCATGTGGTACGCATAAAAAGACCTCATTCTGCATAAGTGGGTCATGTGTTGGTTTATTTTACATAAAAATGGCCAAATGGTCAACCTAAAAAAAACATTTGCTTAATGTATGACACAAATTATAAAATTATAAAACAGTGGTTTTTTGTACATTTGAATCCCAAAAATGAAAACAGTCTGTGTCCCCTTCATCCTCAGTCTCACTGTGTTTTGACTGGTTTTCTTGAGCTCATGTCTCTCATTCAGTTCATTCCTCTTTTTCTTTAATAGGAGACATTCAGTTTTATTATTGTTTTATGACATATTGAGGTGAAATACGAGAGTGTGATGAGATGGCATGTGTCTAAGAATGCTTGGCCACCACGATCATCCAAAGAAGACATTTTAAAGCTCATTAAAAACGGCAAAAACAGTCCATTATAGCTTCTCTTTTGAGTCTTTATTTAAATGTTAGCATTATCTTATTATTATATTATTATTAATGTTTCTCTTTTTATCAAGTTCCACTTCCCCTATTTGATGCCAACTGAGCAAATAATACACACAATGTCCAGGTGAGGGCAGCAACTTGATTTTAAGGCTAGGCACACCTGAAGAAATGACAGCCACAAACTCCAGATTACATGAGTTCAACAGCAGTTGGTGAAATGACTAACAAACAGGTACAGAAAGTGACTGTACAACCTGTGCACTGATGCATGTGGCTCGCGTCTGTCAAATTTTTATTAAAATAATGTTATACTAAATCTACTTACATGTATAAATCTAAGTAGATTTATCAGTGTATTATTATGTTGCAAATGAAAGTATCTACCGTGTACGATTCCACCAGCACAGTGGTCTCCAGCGCCAGCTTCTGCTCCTGCTCGATATTGTAGCCCACATAGCAAAGCTTCTCCTTCATCATGCGCACCGTCTCGAAGTCTGCAGAGTGGTTGAAGGCGTAGCCCCTCAACAACAACAACTGCACCCAGAAAGGGAGAAAAGCAGAAAGAGGACAGAGATGGTCAGAAAGCATTATTATTTAGACTTGGTTACTTACTGAGATCCTTTTATACGTTTATTTAAACAGGAACTAGTGGTACGCCTTCTCAAAATCAAGATGTTACGTTTCATTTACATAGAAAACAATGCCAGTTTCACCTTTCTGAAGAGCAACAAGATGGTACCAAACTATTCTGGATTATGACTATAACTTATTAAAAGAAACTGAACTGAAAATGAAAATACGAATCAAACTTCTGAAAAAGTGAATGCTGGTTCCGATAGAAAGGTGGGGGGTGGGTGTGTGTGTGTGAATACATTGCTTGCACTGCTAGTTTTTGTTGCGTTCCTTGTTACTCTGTCTCGCTCTGAGAGACTGTCATGACTGACTGGATACCTTGATGAGGTAGCGGGTGATGTCCCTGCCAGCAATGTCCAGGCGTCTTGTCAGGTGGGGCAGGCTGAAGCCCTCATACACTGGACAGATGTGTGTCACACCATCACCCGAGTCCACCACCACACCGGTCAGAAGGCCTACAACCCAAACACACACACTGTAGTTAATAATCTACGATTCTACCAACCTAGGCGTGTTTGTGTCCAGTGTGTGCTTTGGGCTACTGATTGTTAGCCTTGTTGGCTGGGTAAACACGCAAAACATGGAAATATAACGCATCTAATGTAACAATAACTGCTACTGCTCACTAGTTGGTAATAAAGTCAGAGAGATAATGACGAAAGGACACAAGACCTAATGCACGGCTGTGTGTTCGAAACCGATTAATTCTCACTGTAGAGGCAAATAGTTTGAGTTCATCCACCTTGATCCTGCTTGAAGCACCACACAGGCGGGCTGTAACACATCCGGACACTTCAGATAATCAGGATATCGGAAGATTGGAACATTGTACAGTGATGTTCATGTGAATGTCTAGACTTCCTGGCACAGAGAATATCAGATCATGTATATAAGTAGTCTCATAAAACAAAGCTTTGCACAAACTATTTGACAAAGGTGTGGTCGTTAAACACTGCAAACTACACACCAATATTTGCACAATTAAAATAAAAAACCTTGTGTCTGTGAGCTACTGAACTACTTGTAATTGACCAGTTATGACACATAATGCTGGTATCAGGGTAAATCCAATTTGTGGGAGAGAGGCTTAGTGTAATAGAACACCTGAAAAAGTACTGGAAACTATACAAGTCAATAGCAAAATGTTAATCTTACCTTGGGCATACAGTGTCAGCACAGCTTGAATAGCAATGTAGACTCCTGCAAACTGGTAGGTCTCAAACATCACCTGCAGGAGAAGCCAGAAAACACAAAGTACAATTGTTTGTTGATGAAAACAAATACATACAATACATGTGGCACCAAAAGGATCTCTGCAGCTAAATGCACTAGTAACCCATAATGAAATCATTTCACAGCGGATTAACCAAAGTGGAACTTCTGCAGTGCCTTAAAATACATTTCCTGTAATGGCTGTTGGCTCACTGGCTCCAAAAAATACAAAAAAAACCTCAGTTTTTCCTCAAAGGTTAGGGTCTCAACAGCTGATTGTCACAGCAAACAAATTTGATGACGGGATTGCTTCATTTCAAATATTAACATTTCAAAGAGTATAATCAAATTCAAGCATATACCTAACCATGAAAACATAACGGTCAAAATCAAGCATTTTCCAAACTTTCAAGGCTTTGTGCAAACCCTGTACTTTGATTACCGGATATAGAGATAATGAGTATAGTGTAACATCCATCAGTGATGCAGAGTAGAAAAGATCTTCACCCCCACAGTAAGAAATGCATAAATTAGCCAATTTCCTCTTTTCTTTTCCCCTCACACAACTACAAAAATACCTTCAAGCTGCATACACACTAAAATTAAATGTCAACATACCTCAATAATTTTTTCGCGGTTCTTGGTGGGGTTCATGGGCGGCTCGGTCAGCAGAATCTTGCAGTTGCGCGAGTCGATGTTGAGCTTCTCTGGGCCGAAGGTGTAGTCCCACAGGTGCTTCATGTCATCCCAGTTCCTGACGATGCCGTTCTCCATTGGGTAGTTGACCTCCAGCATGGAGCGCAGCTCGCTGGCCTCATCCCCCACCATCAGGTCCTGGTGGTCAAAGGTCAACACATACATTTTTAGAAGGGCTACAGCATAGCTCTCCACTTCTGAAACCCAGTTTGGATCATTCAGGCACTGGGAGCAGGGGTGAGCACCGAGTACTGGTTTAGGGCAAAACAATCAGTAATTTCAACATGGCCAGCTGGTCTCATAAAATCCGATTAACTGGATCATCAAGCTTTCACTCGGCTTGAGGCAAGTCATCGGTCAGATGTATTCATGTCCTCGCCCTAAGTAGCTTTTTGCTTTAAAACTCAAGTTACCCCGCATGCACAAGCCATTATTTTCCATGCATGTACGCCTGGAAACACTTTTGTTTTCCCTCTTGTTTCAAGTAAACCACTTGTTTTAGCACCATTCAACAACTAGCTGCATGCAAGGCAGCCTGGCAATGTAAACAACCACTGGGTTAGAGCTCAGCGTTAGCCACACAGTCAAGCATCTCACATTCCACTTGGAGACATCAAAAGCCTACTGAAGGCAGCCATTTTATGGGTTCATCCTGTGTGCTTTGACATTAACAAAAGTACCCTTCACAGGCATTGCCTCCATGTGGTCTCAATTTATTAAAAAAAAAAAAAAAAGGTTAAAAGAAAAACAGATGTGCTTCCGTCTGAAACTTTCATCTGTCCGCTATGCATGCTCAAGTTAGGACACTTTCTCTGCATTTCTGAAGGTGAAACACCCAAGACACTGGACATTCCTTAAATAAACAGGCAAAGAGATCTGTGATGCATATAGATACACAACATTTATCATTTGACATCAATCGTTCTAGCTGGAGCTGACATTTTAGTTCTTTTTAGCTAAAAAATGAGGTGATTATTTTAGTCCTTAAATAGCAGCAGGATTGAAGTGGGGTGTAGCTGTCGGGATGCACCAGCAGATCAGAGACTGAAAATGGAATCGGTCCAAAATCTCTTTTAGCACTCGCGCAATCGATAACAGCTGGTTGCTGATTCATCACAGCCATTTCTGCAACACTTTCAGCCTGAGGAGAGGAGTGCATTAACGTAAGGGCTGTAGATCTATCTGACTCATTTGGCCAACAACACGCAAACTCAACACGAAAAATCAGCAAGTTAGTTGGGATGTAGAATAATGGAATCAATATGAGAGTTAAAAAAAAAAAAGACCAAAGACAACAACATAGAAATAGAGCTTAATATTTTGCTTGAGATCAAAACATGACAACTCTCCGGAGCAGGCAAGAACAAGAGGCACACACCAACCTGAACTTACCATCTTCTGGGCATTCTACTTCATCATAGGGGAACAAAACATGGAGGAAAAGGAAGGTAGATATAAAAAAAAAATAAAAGATGAATAAACAAAACAATTGGAAAGAACAGTAGATAGATAATAAATTGATCCTTTAGACCTCTGCTGCCGAATCAATTGATCTTTACCCAAATTACAGCATCTATAAAGATTCTATTTTTTCAGCAATGCACTGGAGATCTTATCATCTAACAGAAGTCAGAACTGAATTGGGCTAACTCTTATTGGAGCCCACTACAAAACAGATCTATTAGAATGAAATTAGACAGCGTGTGTATATTAGATAATGACTTTGCTCTGTTAAGTGTGGTTTCAATGTTGGCTTTTCACTGGTTTCCAGATTATAATTTTGTTCTTTTCACTGGTTTCCTGACCAGGTTCGCCCCTTCAAATAAAGGCTTTATGGTCCGAAAGAAACAATCACTCCAGGAACATCAGGTGGAGCAGTTCGTACCTTGATCTCAATGTTTCCGACTTTGGCTGTCGAGCGAATGATGGGCCTCCCAACAAGCGCAGGGAAGATGTGCTCTGGGAAGTTGGAGCCTGCATAGCCGCACTTGACAAACTAAAACAAAGAGACAAGAGAAACCAGAGAACAGAGGAAGTGATGAGGAAATACATTTAAAGTACTAAAGCAAGACAACCACACTGTCATCAACAGTGGGCTTAATTAGCATTCAGACAGATAAAAATGTAACCGCTGACGCTACAGAACCTCCATGTACGCATGTACGTGTGTGTGTGTGTGTGAATGAGTATGACCATCTGTGGCCACAATGGTAGACATACTTAAACACAGGCTATTTCATGGTTTTAAGGTTGATCTACAGCTTTTAAAGATTATAGAGCTGGGTGATACTGACAAAATCAAACATCACAATGTTATATGTATGAAATATCTATATCAATAGCGTAACAGTATTTTTCTGAAAATATTTAGCCGCCGAGACAATCATTTGTATTGTGGATAAAGGCCAAGCACTTACTGCTCATTGCACTAATCTACAACGGTTACACGAGCTGAGAGAATTAAATCACTGAACTGTAAGATAGGACCAGGAAAATATAGCATCTAAGCTGTATCGTGGTTTTATGATAAATACATTTTAAAAAACACACAATTTCTTGTCACAAGATTAAAATACTGATATCAGGTCAAGATTTTTCATAAACGCATTTTCCCTTGCAGGCAAGTTAAAATGCTGCGAGACATCTGTGTACAGTGCTTCCTCTGCAATGCTGTGACGGTAAAGTGGAAGCACGTTATCGCAACACTGTGCATGCATATACAGACACACTGAGTGGTTTAGTGTCCGTAGTCGCAGGTCAGATTCAGCTGGATTTGGAATATTTGTGTCACAACCTCAGACAACGTAAAAATGAAAGCACATTCTACTTTTATCCAACCTACCAGTGCCAATGGGTAAATTCAAAAGATGAACCCACCAAGCAGTTTTTAAGTAATTCAAGTAAACTTTAACAATCACTGCACACCCTACTCACTACTGCCCCCCACAAAGGATTTAGGTGGCTGCTGCTTGATTAATCATGTCACAGAACCAGTTTACCTTGCATGGTGAATTTTACAATGGACGATTGTGAAATTTACCAGTAAACCAAGCAATTCGGAGGCCGTCTTTGCTCATTTTGCAGCGGCATGCGCTTGTAGATACACACAGCAAAGTTCAACTGTCAGATTTTACAGCGGACCACGACGTGAAAGGGCATGCACGTATCAAGGCTCCGAGAACGTGTTGTGGTTCAGACTCCTCTCACTTCCTCTTGACTTCACAGCTCAGCCCTGACACAAGGTAGTGTGTTTATCTGGCTTCTCACAAAGCTATTGGAAAAAAGTCACATCTCAAAAAAGCCTTATTAGTCCGTAACATGCTGAGCCAACATCCTCTTTGACTGCTGACAAGGTCTAGAAAGGAAGTCCTACAATCCAGAAGAGGCCGCGTTTGTTTGTTAACCGTGTGCAATGAGCAACTCCCAAACATAAGCACAGATCAGCAAAGTGACTCTTATATGCTGGATGGGGTATAAACTCAGCTCATGTTGTCCATAAACCACTGCAGCCTGACAGCCCCCTAAATTAAAAGGCCTGCTGGGCTGCTACACCAGCCAGGCTGGTTGTGAGAAAAGGATCACAAAAATGTTACCTAGTGCAAACATGGGCAACATTGGGCCGGTGGACGGTGTTGATTTCCCAATCGCTCTCCCAGGACCATTTCGCAATACTTCTTATTAAACAACTTTTAAACAAAGTATCCGTCAACCCGACAAAAGCCCCAGTTTATTCAGTTATGATATGTACTTAAAAACGATGCTGATAAAGGACGAATGCATAAGCGGAAACACTGTGCGGTGTGTTGTCTTTCCAAGGGCCAAAAACCTCACCAACCTCTAGTTTGGTGACATTATTATCCGGGAGGTTTTTTGGGGTTTTTTTGCGAGCAGGAGAACATAAAAAAGGTGGTTCCTCAATTAACCCGACACGGCCTAGCAAACGTTACACCTAGCTGCCGGCATCAGTACAAAAAATATATAATCTAGCTACTGTCCTTTATAATTAAATCAAACATTCAATGAAATGGCGAGTCTGCAAATTCCGCATCGTTTTGCAAAACAAACCAATGAAATGAGCGACGCAGATGCCAGACAGCCAGCTGTTAACTAGCAGGACGGCTAGCTGTCTTAGCTTAGTAACCGCTGGTAGCAAATAGGCAGTTACTCGTCTGCCTTGGTTTTGGGGGGGGGGGGTGTTAAGCCGCTGTGAGAGCTACAGCCAGAGCTGTGTGTTCAGCTTTTATCCTGACATTTACACCCACACTACGTGCTGTTTCCGAGTCAGGTCTGGATGAATGAAAATCGTCTGGCTAAAAGGCTAGCGAGCTAGCTAGCTGGCTAACCCACCCAGTTGACGCTGCCTAGCTGACAGCCCCACTTCCTGTTTCAGCAAATCGCTCGATGTGACGGCGCCGTTTAATGCAAGCCGCGGCTTGGTGGCGCGTCAAACCGAAGCGGCAAACTCACCCCGGTCCCATTGTCGCAGACCACCACTTTCCTTCCCTGGCTGTCCATTATGCAAAAGGCCAGTTGCCGCTGAACCTCCCTGAACTTTCTTCGGCAAGCCGGAAGGAAGACGAACCAACCCGGCCGAAAAGGAGGAAGGGAAGGGTGCTCATCCGGTGTGACGGTCACGCCCTCCGTGCTTCTTCAGACTCCTCACATCAAATGCTTCATTTTGCAATTACAACAGAACCATTGATTCATCTTGATTTATCTTAGATCCTGGTCGCGTATGCAGTGTATCCGCCTTTCACGTCAACACAACAAAAATAAGTGTAACCGTCAAACCTTGATAAAAATGTTTATTTATTTTATTTATTTCCTAGAACAGCCTGGATCTTCAGAACATTGAATAACCAATGGGCAAATCTCAAAGTAGCTCATTTTAAGCAGTTAATGGATTAATAACTAAATAAAGCTGGTAGGAAAGTGAAAAGGCTCCAAAAGTCTTGTATGGCATCATATAAAGCAGTCCTATGTCAACTTGGATGAGGATAGTTCGGTCTATGCATGATGAAAAAGATTTGTAATATTAAAATATGTCATTCTGTAAACAGATGTGTGTTGTTGCTGGAATGATGGTGTTGTGGAGAATGAAAGATCATGGCATGACGACAAATGTAAGAGACATCCCGAAGCAGTTTCAGTTGGTTTATTTCCCCACTGTCTTTTGAAAGAAAAGAAAAGCAGGTTAAACCTGGAATCAAAAGCCAAATATCCAGCTTCACTGCCTGGCTGGCAGTCTACAACCATAAGATAAAAAGAGAAACATTTTCTTTTTGTTAAAACGTCCATAGAAGGAAAATATTCTGTCATATTTCACATCTTCATCAAGGCCTACCTACTCAGGGTTTAGCAAATAATTATTTTCCTCTCACCACCCATAGCACTTAAGTATATTATATCTAACATTTGTCTATAATAGTTTTACAGAAAAAAATAGCTGACATGTTTTATACTGAAAATAAATACATAATCAAACCTGATTTAAGTTGGTGAGTTTGCTGTAAGAGTATCTAGAGTGAATATGTGTGTGTGTGTCAGTTTAAACCAAAATAAACAACAACACTATATTACTATAAGTAATACTTGATGTAACACAAACAATATCAACACTGCAGACCCACTTCTTTGTACTTTATACAATATTGTACATTGAAATGAATGAATGAGCTGATATATTTGGGTGGTATTCTGCCTCTCTACTGACAAACAGCTTAATCTTTGAGGCCTAAAAATGAAGATAGCCAGCAGGTGGAGCATTTTGACCTAAGCAGGAAGATCAACTCACTGTTTTAGAGTCCACAATGCCTCTTTACACCTATGGAGTATTTGAATCCTGCATTAACTGCAATAGGTGGTAGATTAAGCATTCAGTGTAAATGTGTGCGGCAATCATACATCACTGTAACTTTGGAGAACAGCATTCTTTAGGTATGAGGATGCTTGGGAACATGAGGACCTTAGACTGCATGAAAGACAGGTTAGGCAGTCCAGAGATCACCCTGTCAGCCTCTGCACTCAGCTCTTCATCTGCCTGAGGTTTCCTGATAAAGAATACACACACACAGTGAAAAGATTTAAAGATTAAGATAGGTACGGAAGACAAGCATGTTGCATTATTAAGACAGTAAGAGAGGCTTTTCTGATTCAGATTTTTCTTTAAAATGATAATACAAAATGAAACTACATGGATGCAACGACTGAGCTGACCTGACTGAAGTGCTGGTTTTCTCTGCAGTGGACATCAGCAGATTCAACGTGTCCTCCACGTGGCTACTTAGAGCAGCCGTTTCCAGTTTGCCGACGGTTAACTCATACAGCTCACGGTCGACTCCTTTGCACATGAGCGTGTATAACAAACACACATCAAACATGTCATAAAAGGGACAAAGCATTCAGTGAGTGTCAGGAGGAGTTACACAGCCCAAATTTAGCATACTCTGCGTCTGTTTCTTATAATACAAACCTCATAAATTACAATAAAATTAAAATTTCTGCAGTTTCACGTGCTGACCTGGAGGAGGACTGTTGCTACGGCTGCTGTTGCTGCTGTAGGATCTGCTCTCCTCCTCGGGACCAAAATAATCCAGGTTGAGAGCAGAGCAGCCTGTGCTAACAAGGGGAGACAGTGGCTGAGGATTGTTGTGGGGTGAGGAGGGATGCGGGAGCTTGATTTCTTCATCATAAAAAGGAGAATGAGCATCTACTTGTGAATGATGTTTATCTCCTTTTACTGAGACAGTGGGAAGATGGAGGGAGTGACAGACACAGCAAACAAAGCTCACCAAAGCAATGCAAAGCTGTTATCAAATTTCCTTTTATTTTCAGATTCAGGGGCCCCTTCACCATGACATATTCAAGCCACCACCTAGCACTTAAACAATCTTCATGCAAAAATAACATGACAGGCGGTCCAAACAGCCTCAGTATGTTGCTGTAGTTTGTTGGCTGATGTATCACTTCCACCTTGATTTTATGCAAAAATATCAAAATCAGACACTTGAGTTTGATTTTGTAATTGTTAAGGCCAAATAAGAATGTTTCAGATCGTAACAGAAAGTTAAGGCTAACTGAATAGCCTTTTCATCTTTTAAGATGTTAGAATATTCTATAGGCTATTGCTTAAAATTTTCAATTAATTATCTAGCAGTTACTGGTCATAATAAATGATTGCCGTCATAAGTCACACCACCTTTAGTAAGGGTGGATTTAGCAGTGTCTAGGAAACCTCAACAGTTTAATATCCTTTGTATTGTAAACAAAGAACAAAAGACTGTGTAGCGTAATTGTTTGAATACTCAGAGAAAAGTGATACAGCTTCCGACACGAGAGAAAAGCTGAGGGAAGAGAGGCAAAACCAAGCAGGAAGTATCGACTGATTTATTTCAGTATTTACAAGGATTTCCCACAAGTGCTTATTGCAGTGCATTCAATCTGGATTTGAGCAGTAAATCTGAAGAAATTAAACAAATAACAGCTTTTTGTCAAGAAACTATAAAGAGAATTTCACCATTTGAGAGAAAAAAAGTGCTTTTCTTTTTTTTTTTATAGAAAAGAATTGCTGGCATAAAGGCACAACTCATCATGAAAGACTGTAACCACAGTTACAGAAATGTTGTAGAAACACTTTTGATTGGTAATAAAATATTAACAGGTGTGATTTTGGTTTGCAAATACACTCCAATATCCTATTCAGCATGCTCATACAGTATATGCATCAGCACACAGGGAGTTTTAAAAACGAAAACAATACAAGACGCATAAAGTGACAGCAGTAATCAAGACTGCAGCCGGATGTTTGGCTCTGTCACAATTTTTCTGTTTTAATTGTGAAATCATGTCCAAGACACATCATTTCTTTTTATCTCCCAAACATGTTGCCCTAGTCACAGTAGAAAACAAAATCCCAAAAATCTTATATAATGTGAAAAAATAATGAAATTAAGAAATAAATACAAGTGACTACAAACAAATACTTGTAAATATATGAAGTGCATATCCTTTTGTATTAGTGGTTGATTGCAGTTTGACTTCAAATTATATTTTCCTACAGTAGATACAGTAAATGTGTTTTGACCTTATTTCTGCACTTAGCACCTCCTACAGAGAATTCACTGCCCTCTGCTGTGCATACTTCACTATTACAACACTGTACTGCTGCTAATGTTTGGAATTTTTTTTACCGAATCACTGAACATTTGTCTTGTTTGGGTTGTTGAACTGAACATAAACGATCTTGTCAAGCACAGAAATAGGTTGTTTTTTTAACCCCTGAGGGGGCTTCTGAATCTAAATGTTAATGTTGTTTATACCTGTGGACTCAACTCATCTAGACATCTTCTAGGAAATTACCGGTTTCCATCTAACAAACCTGTGTCAGGTTGCATGCTACAAACCAGAGCTAAAAATCAAACTGACTGACAGTCAGGCAAATAGTTCCTATAAACCATAATAAGAAAAGTTACTTTGACCACTTCTTGTTGTTTTTTCTTTTTAAGCTAAGCTAGTCAGCTATCTTTATGAGCAGTATTTATGCTACAAAGTTCTTCTTCATTAAAAGAAATTCTTTATACTTGTGTCACGCCCTCCAAAAACATGCAGCTGCAAAGTTTGTTGCCCATCACTGTCCTGAAATGTCAGATCATGGCCAGTTAATATTTAGATTTACTTTCCTTTGTTACTTGCTGAATTTTATCTGCAACAAGCTAGGTTTCACATTTCAAAGATTTTCCATAGTCTGATTATCTGTATAGCTTCCTTTTCAAAATGTCTTTTTTATTTCACTTTACCAAAAAAGTGTCTAACATAACTGAGAGGACCATGAAATCCTTTAAAAGCAAACACGGACACAGAAATTGTTTTCATCAAAAACTACAGACACTAGTATCAAATAAAGTCAAAAACTGGATGATGCTGTCAGATATATAGGCTATTTCTAAGTGCGTAACATCGTCATGAACTGGGCAAAATGTTAACCAGAGTATTAACAGTTTGGAATTCAACCTCCACTGTGGCCACCAACAAATACAAATAAAATGGTCCTTTGGATAAACACATCCATTATGTCAACATAGATCATATTATGACCAGGCTCCATGAACATATTTAGTTCAGTGCTCTGCTAAAGTGACATTCATTTAGCATTGCCCTCAGATTATATTGAACTTCAGAATCATCAAGGAGCACAATAAAAGTATGCACATCTTGTTTTCAGTAGCCTTTACCCATATTAGATGTTACCACTTCAAGATGGACAATGTTTCCCCATAACAACTGGGACTGATAAATACTGAGGTAAATTCTTTGCGAAAAGTGGCAGTAGGTAAAGACGAGACAGAGTAGCTGAAAGAGGGAGAAAAAAGGAAGTCAGAACAGTGTTTCCCCTGTAATTGTTCTGGAACAATTGTGACTGATGGGTGATTTTTCTGTTTGGTTGCACATCTGTTGTACTTTGAGTCCCAGCTTGGGGTCTGTTGGATGTATTATCTGTGAAAGTTTTCTTCTTCGGATAAATCATAATTGCAACAACATGATTCCTGAACACTGGAGGAACTTCATTTAAATCACAATGTCTTATATTCACAAAAATGTTGCGGTCGCCCACTACTGCTGAATGAACAGAGGGGAAACACGGAGTATATGAACAGAAGCAGAACATGCCCTGGAGGAAGTGAGGAGGAGTCCAGAGTAAACTCTCAAAGGTTTTGGCTCATTACAAGAAGCCACGTAGGGGATGGCTTATAATGTAGTCTACCTCCGGCCCCAGAAGTGAGGGGCTCGGCGAGGGGACGTACCGTCCTGAGAGCTGCTAAGGCCACGGCTGCTCCAGTCCAGCTGGCTGGAAGGGAGCGCCTCCTACACGCAGAGAGAAAACTGTCATTTATCAGAATGCAACCATAGAGCAAGCTTAATGGTGTGATCGATACATGTCTTTAGTAATATCTAACGGTGGCTGTTACCCGTATAGTACACTAGCTGCATGTGTTATCCTCTAGTCTCTTGCATCTGATACTGCTGTAAAGAGGTCAAATCAAAAAGATCATTTTACCTGCATTGAATCCGTTGAGGGGTCCGGTATGTCCCGGGGCCCTGGAGGTGCTTGCGCTGTGACCGCCGTGTGTTCGGGAGAACAGACAGCTGGCACAGAGTCTTTGGTGGGCTCTAGCATTCCCTGATGAGGGATGGAAAATCAAAAAAATGAGGCTTGGAACATGGCATATTAATGGGAACCATCTATGACCACTAGTCGTGCAACAGATCCCAAAACTCACGGTTTGGAAGGGATCACGGACTGGAGGATAATTTTTTGGATAAAAAAAAAAAAGAAAAAGAAAGAAGTGAGGCAAATAAGTCTTCCTCTCCTCTAATAGCCATGATTGTCACTCACTGCACTTCTTGCCCTCTTGCAACATACATCCCTGATTCGTTGGGATTCAACGTGCCCCATTCACGTAAAACAAAACCGCTTTTTAAAATAATCAAATCAACCTTCAGCCCTTCAGAATAAAACACAGCATCTGTCATTTAGGGAATTGTTATTTAAAAAGTAGGTAACAGCGGCAGTAAAACTGTATGTCACACTACGTATGTCACACTATGTGGCAGGTACAGCAGTAACTGAGGACATCCTTCTTCAGCCCTGGCCAAAAGAAATGTCTCAGGACACGGCGATAGGTCTTAGCTACCCCCATGTGTCCTGAACAGGGATGATCACGGGCCAGAGCCAAGACCTGGGCTCGAAAAACCGTGGGCACCACGACCTGGCTAAACATACCCCAGTCCTGTCCTCCGGCTCTACCACCAGTCCAATGCCGCATCAACAATCCGTTTGACATAGTAGGCCCTTTCTTTTTCGTGAGCGTCTTCCAGAAAGACACTTCGTAAGGGAGCCGTCGCCTCTTTGGGCTGCTATGTATTCCTCCCGAGTAACTGTGACTTCAGTTCCGTCTGTACTCAACCCCACCAGCATTCTCAATAGGCCGACGGGCCCCCTGTTCGCATCACCGTCCACCTCCTCCGTTATCTGCCCGGACACAAAGGAGTCAGATAAATCGGGACCATATTTCTTGGCCTGTACACATGCAAGGTAAACCTCCCCAGTCTCAGACCCTGTATCGTCTGAATCAAAAGCTAGACCTGGGCTGTCCAGCATCTCAGGGACTGGTACAACCCGACCTCCTGCAATGTCATTACTTAATATGAAATCAACCCCTCGTATGGGCAAAGCGGGGAGAACAGCAGCTGGATAGATGCCGTTACACAGTGGGGACTGGACCTGCACATAGTGTAAGGGAGCGGTTACAAAGTTCATTCCAATACCCTGTACAATCGCACCGGACTGGCAGGAAGAGTGGGCTGATAAGGGAAAAATGCCTTCTCTAACGATGGACTGAGAACCCCCAGTATCCCTCAGCATTAACACTGGTGTCTTACCCACCTCATCCTCAGACAGAACTCCCATGCAATCACAGACTTTCTTTTCACAGTGACTAAGAGAGAAGAGCAATTAATTTGTAGTTCACATGCATGCCAAACCGTGGGGGAAGATCCGTACCGATCACGCATCAACTGCAATCCGTAGCACCACTAATGACGACTGAAACCGCTCATCTTACACCACAACAATGCTTCTTCTTGCAAAATGAATTTAATTCAATTTAGTTCACATGTCCTGCTCACCAGGCTGGATGCAAAAGCAGGCACCGCCACTGGCTGCTTCTTCATGCCAATGAACACCTTTCAAAAAGGTAAATGAAGACAGCGTTAAAATAAAACAGACTTTTATCAAAAGCAACTTACAGTAAGTGCAACTATATAATGATCTCAATGTTACAACCAACAGGAGCGTAACAGCTTGTAATTCTGCCATTAAGAATATACTGCTACTACTACGTTGCCCTTTAAGACTTAACGTTGTGCCTTGTAACTGAGCAAAAGTTACTGGTGAAGATGCCGTTTCGATCACTGATAAAAGTACTTATTATTATTATGTTTTGCCAAACTCACAATGTTCCTTGTGTCCATACCAAGGCACCTGAGCAGAGTCCTGTTTGTACGGGAACCTCCCCACTGAAACTGGAGGCCAACTGAACTGTGGAGGTCCTGGTGGGGGAACCACATCCCCCGCTGAACCCTGAGAAACGGTCCAAAAAATAACAAGTCAGCATTTTGGTGCGTTCAGAGACAACAATAATTGAAAGGAGAAAGGGAAAAACGGCTTTTGAGGGTAAGTGAAACGTGAATCTGAAATGTTAAGAATGGCAACATTTCCATTTCCTCATGGCCATTAAAAAGAGTGTTAATACTGATAACTATGACACTGAGCAGTCCATGTTCACAACTGCTCTGAATTACAGTAACAAACCAAAGTACTGCAAACAACTGAAACTTTTGATGGTCATGGGATCTGAGCAAGATGGCTGCTTAGTGATTCTTATTTGAAAACCGTCCTAAGCTTTTCTGCTAAAAATGTTTTTCATTGACTTAATTTTCCATTCACACTTGTCTGCTGTGCTGGAAAAATGCATAAAGAAATGTCCCATTTTATTTTTCATTTCTGCTATTGGCGGCAAATGAAAATGTCAGTTCATCTGAAAGGTAGTATGGTTTTGCGTGGATCTTCTGTGGATGATTTTTAGTAGCTGGTGCATTTTATTCAGTCATGAGGTCAAACACTGCTACCACTAACTACACAGCTCTCCTTCTAGTTATTCATATCCTACTGCTGTTGCTTGCTCGTGGAAACGCATCACTTCTGTATTGTGCCGGCTGTTTCTTTTGTCCAGGAAAGCCCTTCTAGATATCAGGAATTTACCAACACCAAATGTAACAGATTTGATGAGATGGATATAGCCTATAGTTGTAAAACATGTCACAGACTATTAACATATCCACCATCATCATTGCTAGGAAGTCTTCCTCACCACTGAGATTGGGGACAGTGTTGTGGTCTTTCCTCCTGGCTCTCAGGGAGGTGTTGGGCGTGAAGCAGAGCACAGAGGCTGGACACCTCCTCCCCCTCCCCCTCCACAGCTGGGACCTCTACCTCTGGAAAACTGGCCAAGAGAAGCTGCTGGACACGGCAGGAAAGTGATGCCTAGGCAGAAAAGTTTAAAAGTTTTTTTTTTTTTTTTTTAAATCAGATGTTTAACATGCTGTTGACTGTTTATTGCCTGTGAAACACTTAGTAGGTCTGTCTGGCATTTGACAAACAAGCAAACAAAATAATGACAAGAAAACAAATATATTCATGATAAACTCTGAAAAATATATTTTCTGACTACATCTGACATCTTCTGGCCGATAAAAATTCAGTATTCTCTGAGGCCGCTAATTACCATCATAAAGAGCAACAACAATAAAGCCAGTTTTTTAACAAAATGTCTCCCACCTGACAGCTGGAAAATGCATATTGCCCTGCCGTGTCCTGCTCCTCCTCAGTGCCCCCATCAGTCTGCAGGCTGCTGACTTGCTCTCTGAACTGTGTCCGAGTTTTCTCCTCCTCCTGAGCTCTCTGGTCCTTGAACTCCACCCACGACCCCTCTCCATCCTCCTGAGTGGGCGCTGAACAGAAATCTGCAAAGCTGTCACTCGGCGGGAGGTTTCCTAGACTCTGAACCCCTGCCTCAGCTGTTTGGACTTGGTCCCTGCTATGCTCAAGACTATGGTCTTTGAAGTCTGCAAATTTGTCATCTGTGTGAGTTCCAGTTTGGGACTGGTTGGAGGTAGAAGTTTCCTGAGTTGCAGATTGGTCGCAATGACGAAAACCCTTCTCTGCCTTAGACTGTCTGAGATTTGCCATGTCGTTGCTGTCAAAAGAGTCAGAATGCCTGTAGTTTCCCAGTTCTTCCTCATCATCATCAGTCTGGTCCCAGTCAGTCTGATCCCCTTGTGAAACAAGAGATGAAACATTTGGTTCCAAGTCTGCTGAAGGACCCTCAAAGGACAAATCATCACAGAAAGATGCCAGGTCGTCTGAAGCAGACTCATACACACTGAATGTTTGGAGGACAGAAGAAATGCTCTTTTCTTGATCTTCTCTGTCTTCTTCTGACTCTCCATTCTCCTGCACGTCTGTGGTTTGTAAAGAAGTAAAACTATACTTCCCTTCCCCCAGACTTTCCGCAGGCTCGCCTAACTCCTCCCCTCCAGAACGAGGCTCTTCAGATGGAAAATTCAAAGCTGCTTCAGCTTCCTGAGGCTGATGGTGGTCTTGAGATGGTTGCACGAGTGCTGCATCTCTTTTCTCACAGTGCTCGACCTTAGTGCAATCAATTTCTTGTGCCTCATGTGCACAATGAGATCTGGGCTCAGACTCCATAATAACTTCCTGTCCTGGATCACAGATGTGTTCACCCAAACTGTTAGAAGAGTTTGTCCCTTCCACTCTGCCATCCCATTGCTCTGTGCTGCCCAAAGGAGTGAAGCCACAGCACCAGGGATGTGCTGCCTGCTCTGTAAACACAGTGAAATCAGCAAACCCTGTTTCTTCCCTGGGAGAACATGCACCCACTGATGAGGCTGTGTAGGTCCCAGAGCTGTGGTCTCTGTCAGAGTACCCATTTGTGAGGTGCACATGTGATTCAGCATTACAGTCCTGCCCTTCCACATGTATCTGGCCACTGCCAGACCCCGAGCTCACAGTGGAAGTGGGTTGGAATTGTTCAGCTGGGTGATTAAAGCAGCTGTTGGGTTGATGGGAGGCTGGCTTTATGGTGGGAGACGGATATACAAGACTGGATGGTGATTCAGAAGAATCAGCAAAGCCAGGAGACGAGCAGGACACCCCAAGAGAGAATCCATCAAAGTCCCCAAATTCATCCTCCTCTGATCCCGCCTCCCCACCATCATCATCATCATCATCATCATCCAGTGGAGGAGGGGAGGAGGAGTGCAGCGGCATGACGTCTGGCTCCATGGGTTCTCCTAGCAGGACCTGAAGGCCTCATGCACCTGGGAGAGGAAAGCGAAAACCACAGGAAGAGGAGTCTCATGAACAACAGTTTTTTGGGAGTCAGAGACGATGTTTCAGCGCGTTGATGATGGTAATTGCTCAGCACAAGATTGTCTAGTGTGTTAGGAGATAAATGCTGGCAAGACACCACCATCAAAATGAATTTAGCTTTTGTCGCCTTATTGCTTAAAACACCTCCATAGACGGACACTGAGAATGACAAAGGGATTGTTTGGAATATTTGCTTTATTTTTAGAATCCTGACATTGGTTGCCTATTTGCTTTGGGTTTGGTTTGAGGATCATATTGATTACTTTTTAATGGCGGTTAAAATACTGGGACCAGACTACATTTCATATTTACTCTTGCAGTCAGCCTGAGGGTCCTCCGACGTGTACCATCTTGCTGTTCCTATAACTATGTTAACTGTTTGGAGAGCAGTACAATGAAGTTCACCTTGGAGGATCTCAAGCTTGTCTATTTATTTATTTATTTATTTAAACTGCTTCTCTCTTATTTTGTTTTATATACTCTGCATCTTAGATTTAGAGACTATATATATATATATACATATACAGACAACGATTAAGCCCCTTTCTTGTTTATAGGTGAGGCGCTACTGGTTTTGGATCAGTTCAGACAGCAGACAGCGTTAAAACTAGAGGAACCTGCACACACGATTGTTCCGCAAAAGCATAACCTTAAAAAAAAAAAATCTTAACTTCATACGTCTATTTCACAATTCCATCCGTTCGCATATCCTCTTTTTCTGTGTCTGTCTTACAACAGAAAATAATCACTTTGTGACATGTTTCCGTCTAAGTGAGGTATCACCCGGCTCCGGGTCTGGCGCTGACCCGGGTCTGGCGCTGACCCCGTGTTGTGGAAAAAGCGGCCGCAGTCAGAAAGCCGATACAGGAAACCTTATCCGCAGCTTTGTGCTACTGAACCGAACAGTTGAGAGCAGGTCCCGCAGCAGCCACCTCACATCACGGATCGGTGTTCGTGTTAAACCTTCCGAACACGAACCAACAGGGTCCCACCATGAACACACACGCTGACTGAAACCAACGTCCCGATCAAGTTACTGTCACGCGGCAGGTCAACACAAATCTCCGGCTTTGTGGATACTAATCCGTGAAACGCAAACAACCGCTGGCGTCCTGCCATTTCCCGTCGGTCCCTTATTCCTGGACAGACAGGTGGCGACGAGCCGCGACGCGAACGTCTAAGCGTGAAGCCGTGTCGTTAGCGAAATGTAAAGTTAGCTGTTTATAGACAATTACGTGTACGTCACGTTAGGTTTAACGTTAAATTAAAGGCGCAAAAAAAAAAAAAACCCTCACGTCCCAAATCGTATTCCGCTATCTCGTTACGACACATCAACTGATTAGCTTACATTACCACCAGCTAGCTAGTGTCGCTGCTCTCTAGCTTAGCGTTAGCTAGCCGTCAAAGGCAACCAGCCGTGGGCAGGTTATTTAAATTAGGCTAACCAGCTAGCTAAGAACACAAGGTGCCGTTACCGAAACTCGGCTCACTTTGCCCCCTCGTCACTTCTCGTCTGTCGGTGCCGCAGCCGCGCTCTCCATCATCCGCCAGCATCATTCTCTCTTGTTACATGGGACGCGTTGAAGGGGAAGAGCTCTCACCGCGTCCCGTTTCCAGGCGCCGTCGTTATTCATCGCGGCGAGCAGTTGGGAACATGCGCGGGGTGACTCCTCGCTCGAAATAGACGATCTGCGTGCGGACAACAGCACCTCCTACTGTGGAGACCGGATCCTACACCTCTCTTTCCTAGCCACCAACAGTTTATTGTGCTTCTACTGCGACACTCTGTGCTACTGGTATGGTTCTGATTTCTCACAGTTATAAGTAGAAGAAGCAGTAGTATAGTAATAGTAGATTTAATTTGGTCAAATGGTGTTCTGTCTCTCTGCTGCTCACTGGGCCAGTGTTTTAAATGAAGACCATACATTGTTAGACCGATTCCAAATGTTTTTCCCCTTCCCTCATGCTTTTGTAGAAACAGCTACTTTGCAAACCAATAAACGTCGCATCTTGGAACGCGCTTGTCCTCAAGTGTGTCTGTCCTGTCCCATTATGAGCTGAACATTTACCCGGACAACAAATAAACCAGGCAGCTACATCCATGTTAAACTAAGGTGCGTCTGTGTTCGTTTTAACTGAGGGAATTAACTAAATAAATTCATCACTAGTACGTCATTTTGGACAGTTTATTTGCTTCTCCACCATAAGTAGCATCTGCTCCAGATGACGCAGCCAAATCACTGTCACAGCCCAAACTGGTGAATAGTTCCTTATTCAGTTACATTTCAACATATTAACAAATACATTGTTTAAACAATGGATGCACGTTTAACTTAGTTTTGAAAAAATATTTGGTGTCAAAGACTGACACCAAATATTATGTATCTCTCGTACAGCTTCAGGTTCTCTCTTCCAACTCCTGTCCTTGCAGTTTCTCACCGATGTGTCGCTTCCATGACTCGTGAACCTCCATATGCACCTTCAGGTCTGAATCTGTGTGAAAGGTTTTGCCACATGTTAAGCATCGAAAGGGCTTGTTTGTGCGTTTGCCTTGTGTCCCTGTGCACGATTTATGATAAGAGCTGCTGGCAAACCTCTTGTGACATTTCTTACAAAAGTATGGTTTCTCTCCAGTATGCACCCTCATGTGAATAATACGATTGGAATTCTGTGCAAAGGCTTTGCCACAGATGTCACAACTAAAGGGTTTTTCACCAGTGTGAACTCTCGCGTGCTGAACGAGCTGGTGCTTTTGATTAAACTCCTTGTTACATTCAAGGCATTTAAAAGCCTTCTCTTTGTGATTCTCATCTCCAGTCCCTTTTTCTGGTGCGATTTTGCACTCCTTCTGCATTTTGCAAAATTTGAAATGATTGCTTGATGCAAAACCTTTCCCACATGTAGCACAAAAGTATGGTTTCTCTCCAGTATGCACCCTCATGTGAATAACACGATTAGAGCTCTGCGCGAATTTTTTGCCACAGAAATCACAACTAAAGGGTTTTTCACCAGTGTGAACTCTCGCGTGCTGAACAAGTTTTTGCTTTTGATCAAACTTCTTATTGCATTCAAGACATTTAAAGGCCTTCTCTTTGTGATTGTCATCTTTAGTCGTCCCTTTTTCTGGTGTGGTTTTGCACTCCTTCTGCATTTTGCAAAATTTTAAATGATTGCTTGATGCAAAGCCTTTCCCACATTTAGCACAAAAATATGGTTTTTCCCCAGTATGCACCCTCATGTGAGCAAGACAACTTGTGTTCTGAGCAAAGGTTTTCTCACAGTAATCACACCTGAAGGGCTTTTCACCTGTGTGAGTTCTTACGTGCAGAACGAGCTGGTACCTTTGTTCAAACTCCTTGTTGCACACCAGGCATTTAAAGGCTTTGCGTCCTTTGTGACTCTTCTCTACATGCCTTATAAGATAGCCGTCCCTCTTAAAACTTTTACCACAAAAACGGCAAGACTTTTCTTCCCTCGGAGGCTGTTCCAGTTCCACAATGACTTCATCACTATTACTATGAAAATGACTCTGACGAGAGGAAGATGACCCATCATTTTCATTCCATTCTTCGTCTCTGCTTTCGTTTACACTCTCCGTTACAGCAGTGGAAGATGGGAACAGCTCACAGTCAGTGGTTGGAGCTGATTTAGGAAGTCTGACTTCAGCATCGTTGGAAGTATCAGCCTCCATGTCTGGACTGATACACTGATCCACCTGCTCCTCTTTGGCCTGTTGGTTCTCTTGGACCTCACTTTCCTCCAGAACGGGAATCTGTTCCACCTTAATGCCACGTTGCTGCAATGAAGGCTGAAGGTCCTCAGAGACCAGCTGGGCGTCTAAAGGACAGAGAAGACAGCCGATGTAACCTGTTAAATACACCAGTAATATCCATCACAAATATATTTGTACAAGTATGAAGTGTTCGTCAAATTTGTGAGGATCATCTTTGTCTTTATAGCCATTGCAGTTTAAACCATGTTCATGAAGCCGCATGATTTCCTCCAGCGACTTCGCCAAAACCACAGATGAACATTTGGAGTTTTGTCCC
>JAVQJF010101586.1:0-45154 GCA_036023855.1 Gadopsis marmoratus | reverse complement strand
TGAAGCAGGATGCCAGTTTGCACAACACCAACTCAATAAATAATTAACCACATTTAAAACTTCATTTTAACCCACACCCCCCCCCCCCCCCCCCCCCGGATTTAGCATTTATACGCAGTTAAAGAGGAACTCCGCAGATTTCACAGTCTGTTTACTGGTCTTGGCGAGTATTACTGCATATGTGAAAAAAGTTGCATGAAGCTTTTAGCGGCTCCAGAGGGAGCTGCGTAAATAAAGTCTGATGAATTGCCTCCCAAGTGATGTTATTTGAGGCAGCGTCGGTCGGGGCTGAAGACTGCAAGTTTGAAAATGAGATCTGGGATCTGGGAAAAAGATCTGGGAGTGTGGAGTTAGATCAAAGCAAACTAACCAGACCTCTGTAGTCGGAGACCTCATCGCCGCTTGAGGTTAGCAGCTCGAGGCTACGTTAGCTGCTGCTAGTGTAACGCACCAGAATCTCCATCCAAACTGTGGTTGGCTGAGTTGCATTGTGGGTAATGTAGGCACCAGGTTGTGACAGGGGAGAAGAATGCGTGTAATGAAAAAGACGATATCAGTGGGTATTTTTTATTAAGCTTCCCTTCGTGAGTCCAACAATGTGGCAGGAGTGCAATGTTAAATCGATGTACTCATTTAATAAACAGTTAATAGATGGCTTATAATGCATTATAATAGAATTGTAATCAAATAAAGGGACATTATAATATAAGGGAAAGTATTAACATATGTCAGCAATTATTACTGCTTGTTTAAAGCATTTTGTAGCATTTCTATTATGTTAATGAATGTTAGCTAACACAGTATAACGTAGCACACATGAACAAATCTTACGTTGTGTTATAAAGCATTAATTAACCATTTAACACGTAAAAAACATTCAATGGCAGGTTTAACAGTGTTAAAACCCATGAGGATATATTATATATTGATGTATTCTTATCTATGATTACAGCTATGTTACAATGTTGTCAAGCATTCCAGTTATGGATTCTTCATATGAGGAGTTACAGTTGTTGACAAATAAACACTTAAAATGTCCTTATATCTGCTTACACCTACATTATAGTGCATAGTAGCACATTACAAACTGTTTATGCTGTATACAGATTATAAATGCTTAATGGGGGGGGGTTAAAAAAAACATTTTTTCTGTGTTCTATGTTTAATTCTGGAAGGCTGCTTGTAAAAAATCAATCACTGTGGTATTTCTCCTCAAATTGCAGTAGTTAATTGTCATAATTGACAATAGTCCGCTTTCACGTGAATAGGGTGATTGTAGTAGTGACATTTGGGAGTGAAACATCAGAAAAGAGGATCAGAACAAGTCAGATAGTATTCAGCATGGAGGATATTCTCATATGATTTTAGTAAAATGCCTACATTTTTTTACTCTTATTAATGTGTGTGTGTGTGTTTTCCAGTGATCTTTCTCACAGTAACCAGTACGTGCAGTCTCTGGCTCTGTGCACTCTGGCTTGCATGGGTTCAGCTGAGATGTGCAGAGATCTCGCACCAGAGATTGACAGGCTGCTCCGAGCCTCCAACTCCTACATAAAGAAGAAGGTGGGGACCTCCACGCTTTATTAACTTATTTACTTTTTCAGCAGAACTTATATTAATAAGCATTAATATTACTACCACTGTAATTATCAGAGTGGACTCGAGTCACAAATTTGATGACTTTAGACTGGAAAATGTTGACCTTGAGCCTTTTAACTTGAATACAGTTGATACCTTCTCCCCCGAGCCCAAGTATTAAAACGTATGTTATTTAAATACGAGACAGCACAGAAACAAACCTTCACTCTGTTGTGGTGCTGGTTAAAAGGGCTACATAAGTGCAATGTCAGCACTACTTTTTTAATGATTACGTTCAGTTGCATTGGTGATATATGATATAACATTTTACATATTATTATTCTGCTGTTAAAATGGCATTACCTTTGGTGAAGCGCACATAATGACTTGTTTAGTACTTGTACTGTTCAATATGTAGTGTAAAAACAACATGACTAAAACATTTTGCTCTTTTTGAAGTTACTGTGCTTTATTATGTGCCAGTCGTTACTAGTGCTGGATAGATCGTGTGTTATGGTCTGTTTAAAAACAGTTGTTGTACACAGACTTCAAACTAACCAGAACTGAACCTGTTCAGTGTGGTGATGATGTAACGGTGCTGATGATGAGCCACTGTTCCCCCAGGCTGCTCTGTGTGCTGTTCACATTGTGAGAAAAGTCCATGACCTTGGGGAGCTTTTCGCCCCCGCAGCTCGCTCCCTCCTTGCTGAGAAGAACCACGGTCAGTTGAGCTACCGTCATGACACGCCTTAGTTAAATGTTTAGCGGTCGGCTTCATGTTGCCAAACGTGTCACAAATGACCCATTCCCAATTTCTTCACGGTTTTGCCTCTGTTTATCTGTAGGTGTGTTACATGGTGCTGTGGTGCTCATCACTGAGCTGTGTGAGCAGAATCCAGAGACACTGGAGCGATTCAGAAAAGTAGGAGGCGCTAACAACACACATACACAGACACACACACGCACTTCTTGATCTAATAAAATCGGTATCTTCGTTCTCTCTGTTGTAATATGTTTGTGCTCTGTTGATCTCAGACAGTCCCCGATCTGGTTCAGATCATGAAAGGTCTGGTCATTTCGGGTTATTCTCCAGAGCACGACGTGGCAGGAATCAGTGATCCCTTCCTACAGGTCAGTCACTGCAGCTCCGCTCACTTCTAATACAGTATCATACTCTTCTGTTGAGTTGAGTTTAATTAATACTTTACAGGTATGACTCTGGAATTCTGCACTCCGTTACTTTTATTATATAGACCAATAATATACTTCTTATGTGTTGTTGTAAATCATTAGTATTCTTAATTTCTGTGAAAACAATCAGCAGATTCAGTCTTTCTCAGGTACAGACGTGTAATAAATTGTTTTGTCTTTCTTTCAGTTTCTTTCTCACCAGCACACACACATTTATCGTTTTTACTCTCGCCCGCCTCTGTCCTCAGGTACGCATCTTGAGATTGCTGAGGATCCTCGGGCGCAACAACGAGCCAGCCAGTGACGCTATGAACGACCTACTGGCTCAGGTCCAGTCTTCACTTTCATATACCCAAATACTGAATAACAGTTACATGAAGTCTCATGGGTTTGTCTTAAAACAAACTGAAACAAGTAGAATGCATCACTTCCTGTGTGCCAGACTATGTCCCTCTGGAAAGACTGGCACCAAACTGGGTGTTTAAAAACAGCAAATGTAAAAAGCTCAAATCATTTCTGTCAATTGATGGTAGAAAAGTAAAAATTATGTCACATGTATTATCTATTACAGTGAATGTATGTTGTTGCATGACTTGCGTGCTGATATAGGGATATGAATCGAGAACCGGTTCCAAATTGTCCGATCAATAGAAGTCGCATGCCCTTGAGCTCATCAATTCCTTTTATCGATGCCGTCATGTTTTTCTGACAGTTGTGCGTTGCAAAACAATTAGTTCAAACTCATGCGTCACCATTTTTACTCCTGGAAACTTGCAACAAGAGGGAGCCATAAAGCCCCCAGGAAGAGCGCCAGGCTTGAAAGCCAATTTGACATAGTGGCCACGGTCTGGGTAATTTTATACCTACAATTTTTTGGCTTCATGCGTCACTGAGCAACTTTCGGAGGCGGAGCCCCGCCTCCGACGCTGTATCCAGTTCTCTTTATACATCCATGGGAGTCACTGCGGAAAGGAAGAAACGGTCCAAAGCGTGGCTTCACTTCACAAAGATGACAGAGCCCGTTGTAATGTCTGTAAGGGTGGAAACACCAGCAATATGCTGAAACATCTTTCACAAGTGCCACTGCTTCTCAACGGAGCAGCACGTCCATCACAGAGAGTAAATGTCCTGTGTTATAATAACATTAGCTCCACGCAGGCAGGCTTTGCAGATCCTCTTGACTTTGACTAAGAAAACCCTCCTTTTTTTTTTCGACACAAAATTGATCACGAATGAGTAAGGGAATCGATAAAGTATCCGGCTGATAAGCAGAATCGATAATGGCATTGGCATTAATTCCCATCCCTATACTGGTGTGTGTTTGCCGTACAGGTGGCGACTAACACTGACAGCACGAAGACTGTGGGCAACGCTGTGCTGTATGAGACTGTTCTCACAGTGCTGGACATCAAGTCAGAGAGCGGCCTCAGGGTGAGAGAGCAGCAGCAACGTTTAACCGCAAAGGGAATAATGTTACCTAATCAGTCAATAAATGTACATGTGCTTCGTTTCACTCGTGCCACAGGTTCTGGCTGTGAACATCCTGGGAAGATTTCTCCTTAACAACGACAGGAACATTCGGTTAGTTTTCCTTTCACCTACGCTTCTCGCTCCTTTTCCTCTTTCCCTTTACATCTCTTCCCCCGTCTTTCCCTCCTCCTTCTCTTATCTCTCTGGGTCATTTTACCTTTTCCATTCCACAAGGCCAAAAGCAAAAGAGGGACCCCCCCCCCAGCAGGTCACCATCTGTCTGTTAATCAGGGAATCTGCAGGTCTTGAAAAGCATTGAATCCAGTTTCCTTAAAAAGGGCCTGAGAAGGTATTAAAAAGTATTGATTTTTATTGAGAAAAGTCTCATATTTTTTCTTGCTTGCTGTAAGCAGTAATGTTAGTGATTCCTGATTCCAGGCTGTCAGGAGACATTAATCATTTATAAACTAAAGGTTGGGTTGCTGTGACGGTGGCTTGTGCTGCAGGAGGCAGTTTCAGGCAGCCTCATCCTCCCTGAAGCAAACTCTGTCACTACTGCTAGCTATAGTAGCTAGTAAGCAGAAACCCTGCTTAATGCTGATCTCAGTATAGGGTCCATGCCATTTTTCATCAGGCAGTGTGGAGACCTGCTACAGGATCCTTGGGGTTTTGTTATGGTACTATTTTTATGGCTTTGTCTCCATAGGGGCTGTGTGGCCAGACAGGCCTGCCTGGTTTTCTCCCGCATGGCCCTAGGCTGTGTGACAGTAAAGGGACTGGCTTATTCCTGTGAGCCCTGCTCGGCGAGATAACATCTCTCCTGTGCTCACATAAATACTTGATCAGTTCATGAGACATTTCACGAGTTACATTATTTATTTTGCCAAGTTAAGAAACATAAGTTTGGACAGCACTGTCAGTTAATCTTGATTATTAGCCGATGGTTAGAAATGATTTTAAATTATGTATTTGTTAAATATAGTGCAAACCTCAGTGAATGTACTCGCAGCGCTTCATCATAATACAGTGTGAAGTTTACAACCATACATCTTTATTTCTGTTCTCTATCTGTGTCCAGGTACATTGCCATGATCTCTCTTCAAAAGATTGTTGGGAAAGACCACAATGCAGTGCAGCGCCACCGAGGGACCATTGTTGACTGCCTGAAGGACCAGGACGCTTCTGTCAAGCGGTAATTTTCACCTCTTCTTGTCAGACACTCCACAGATGTTCACTTGACACTGTGAGGTCAAACTCTTCCAGTGTCAACCCCTAAAGCACATTGTAGCTTATGCTTTGCTAACTAATATCATAAATGCTTATTGATCCAGACCAGATAGTCAAATTGTGAAACTGATATTGCTCCAAGAGGGTTTTTGCTTCAGTGATCTGTTTGTTCTCTGCTTGCAAAGCTGTGTTCAGGGAACTGGCATACCAGTAAAATGAGCTCTTGCATCCTTTTCCACAATATACCTTAAAGATACTTTCAGACTGATTTACTCTATTTAAGGGCAAACTATGGTCCAATTCAGAGTGCAGTGTATATGAATCTGTTCCAAAGGTCTGTACGATCTTAAAGCTATTTTCAGACCATAGTTGCCGTTGCCTGGAGTTCAGGATTTCCAGTAACGAGGATGATAATAAAGCCATTAACTACTTAACTGATCCCAGAATTACCAACATTAATCCTCTCTGGCCAACTCTCCAGCCGTGCATTGGATCTCTCCTTGGCGCTGGTGTCGGCCTCTAACGTCCGCTCCATGATGAAGGAGCTGCTCCTCTTCCTCTCCTCCTGCCCCCCCGAGCTCAGGGCCCAAGCTGCCAGCGGCATATTCAACGCCGCCGAGAGGTGAGCGACACAACTCGAGGGCGCGCAAATGTGCACATACTGTATGTGACTGTAATGCATTTACGTGCATTTGAATGCACTCTGTTGTTCCAAGCCAGGACTGGCTTTTTACAGAAGAAGATGATGATGCAGCTGTTTCAGTGTGAAGGCTGTAACAGAAAAGTGTCTGTGCTTAAAGTATATGTGTCTCCATGTCTCACCCTGTGTCTGTCTCTTTTAATGGCACTGTGACGATGAATGGCCCTCTCTGTTTCTGCTGTATATCACTGTATGCACTTTGTTTTGGTGTGTGTGTTAGTAGTGAGAGGATGCAGATGGATTCACCCTCAGGCACCACTGAGTGTGTGTGTCTCTGTCTTTGTCAGGTATGCGCCCTCCCAGCGCTGGCACATTGACACCATCCTGCATGTCCTCACCACGGTAAATACGAACTGAAGCACTCACCCTGTTGCCTCTTACATGACTTTCTCCCTCCCAATCATGAATACAAGATACATGGGGGGCCATGTATGGAGGCTAGATAGCCATTGAGATGCTACATGTGTATTTTAGAAACAATGCATTTGACAGGAGACGGCGCCTACATCCTCTGTACAAACATTCATACATGCAGCCCCAGGTCCTGAATAGGCAATTTATCCTGGATTAATGCTTTCCATTTACATGCTTACTTTTCATTGTGTGCTCCATCTAGGTAATGGGATAAATGATTGGCATGACATGACTGGAGTAAAAGCTAATGCTTACACTACTAGTGTATATAGAAAGGAGATGTGGCACAAATTAAAGTCCGTTTATAATGTGTAGTAACTGTGAACGTCCCCCAAGTGAGGTCATTGTGTCTGAGAGGAAATGTAGGGCGACTCACATACTTGGGCCAGCTGTCTAGCTAATGGAGTTTGGTGTGTGTGTGTGTGCATGTGCTTGTGTTTGACTCTGATCTCCACTCTGCCAGGCAGGGGGCGACGTGAGAGATGAAACGGTGCCCAACTTGATCCAGCTCATCACCAACGCCTCAGAGCTGCACTGCTACACCGTCCACAAGCTCTACCGGGCCCTGCTCACTGACATCTCTCAGGTGTGTGTGTGTGTGTGTGTCTGGGCATTTCCTGTGTTTAAAGGAGTGCGACAAAGTTTTAGGCAGTTGGCTTGTTGGTCAGCCTACTCATTCAGTGATCAAAGATATCCATATATTGTCATCTTTTGGTCTAAAAAGACAGTTACTGTTTTAAATAGTCATGTTCAAAACCTGTTGCTACAACTGGTTTTAGATTGGAGCAGGACGTTTTGAAACTTTAAATCACAAGGGATGCTCATAATTTTGCACACCATTTATTCATTTATTTATGGGACTGATAACCTATTAATTCATATTAATTGAGAAAAATCATGTAATTTTAATGTAAGATCATTTTGTAGCTCAGCATAATGTGCAAAACCCGAGATGTTCAAACATTTCAGCTGAAATAGTAGCGTGTCGGTCCTGCACTGGACAGAGCTGGTTTGGTTCCATGGCAGTGAGAATAGCTAGGCTGTTTCAGTTTGAAATTGGCTGATGCAACCAGGTTTATTTTTGGAAGCGAGTCAGATGAGCAGCCATGTACTCATCTTCAGTGTGGTGCAGTTTCCTCATCTTCCACCACATTAACTCCCAGTGAATCCAGGGGAAAGTGGCTCTGATGTTTCAAACGGCTATGCTGACCAGTATCCCAACAATGTAAAGTATTCCTCTATGATTATATTGTACTGTGATGGGGAAATTGACAAAGAATGGATTGCGGCTGCTGGGAGCACCATGATCTGCGCATCATGCAACCGCTATCTGCCCCGTCTCAAGCTCCAATTCACAAAAGATATTGTGCTAATGATATCACAGTGCAAACACGCCCATAAAGTTTTAAAGAG
This sequence comes from Gadopsis marmoratus, assembly GCA_036023855.1. Lineage (NCBI taxonomy): Eukaryota > Metazoa > Chordata > Actinopteri > Centrarchiformes > Percichthyidae > Gadopsis > Gadopsis marmoratus. The sequence goes on along the minus strand of JAVQJF010101586.1, from coordinate 37,161 downwards.
TGCAATTTGCCCTTGTTTAGCGTCTGATTGCAATTATCCATGTAAGAGAACATACAGTAGCACAAACAATGCAAGTCCCACATAGAGATGTAAAGTCATAGTAATGGTAGTGGTAATTATATTAAAATAATAATGATGGCAATGATAATAATACAGTGGTGGCTTTGCACCAAGGTCACAATAGGCACGACATAGGCAGAGAAGAGAAAACTGTAATTTTCAGACCACTAGCTACAATAAAATAGTGATATTCTCCTTCAAAATATCCACACACAAGCACGGCTTCACCTGGCTACAATTACTGCTGCATGATCACTAGAAAATCGTGGCGTGACACCCCTTATAAATGCGCTTCAGTTAACACCAACTCTCTGAAGACGAAAATAATTTTCACTTTATCTGGCACAGGTGTTTGTGAATATTCTTCCCAATTTAAATGCGTGCAAATAGCCCCGGAGCACCCAGATGCTATTATTTGCTTGGCAGCGCAGTTACGGGTGCATTTCACCCTTTGTAGGTGCTTTGAGAATTACACAGTGTTTTTTGTCTGATTTGTGCAGGTTTTGTGGCCGCAAAAGCAGCGTAATCCTTTTGTGAATTTCAGTATAGCCTGCGTACACAACTGTGTGAGTGAAATATTTGTATGTGCAGCAATCCCTGGTGCAGGTGGCGTGCTGGTGCATAGGAGAGTATGGAGACCTGCTGTTGAGAGGAGACTGTCAGGAGACGGAGCCTGTTCAGGTACAAGTAGCACCAGACAGTTTATAGTTTAAAAAAACATTCATTCATTCATTCATTTATTAATTTATTTAAGGTAGTGATGCAACCTATTGCTAGACCAGGAAATGTTTTACACTTGCAGTTCTAAAGGCCTCCTGTCTGTAGGACAGAAAGCAACATTTTACATGTTCTGCCACAGCTGGTTTGGGAATAATAGGGAGCATATGGTGATGGTAAAGCCTGGTCCTCTTCAAGTTATCATTTTTGCGTTTGCTTAATAGCAGATTAAAATATGGTATCAGTGTCTGGGAATTTACCCAAAAGTCCAAATACTGATGGACCAAATTAATTCTCAGCCCCCTCAACCCTCAACCCTCAACCCTCAACTCATTAATTAGTCATGCAGTAAATGTGCTGGACCATCTGCTAAATGAACACTAGAAGCTAAAATGTGCCATTTTATCCCCTAGTTTCAGTGGTATAAAAACACAATGGCATCTTTCAGACCCTGTTTTGACACGTCTTTCAACCAGGTCACCGAGGACGACGTCCTGGACGCCTTGGAAACGGTTCTGCAGTCCCACATGTCGTCTCCAGCGACCAGAGGGTTTGCCCTCACCGCCACCATGAAACTGAGCACACGCATCACTGATAACGTGGAGTAAGCAGCACTTGCACTAACACAAACGTCAAAAGGAACAAAAGTATGCAGTGCAGTATTTGCATGGTCAGAAAAGTATGCTGGTCACAACCAGTGAGTTAATGGTTACTTCACTGTGTGTTGAGGAGAACCCCCCCCCCACACTGACATTTTCCAACACAATCTCTCTTATCTTCTGGCTGCCTTCTCTCTGCGACAAAGATTCGATGCTAATGTGTCATATAAAGAGCGTAATCAATGTTTGCATTGTTTCAGTTTAGGACAGATGATTGTACAAATAGTTTCAAGGGTCTAACATCCAATTACAAGGGGATGTTTAGAAAAACCCCGATTAAGACCATTTCAAAACAGTTGCAGTCCTTTCTTTACGGGCGCCTAACTGCTTCCCTTTTTTTCTTCCTCTCCCAACCACTGCCAGTCGGATCAGAAGCATCGTCAGCATCTATGGCAGCTGTATAGATGTGGAGCTCCAGCAGAGGGCAGTTGAATATAATGCTCTGTTCAAAAAATATGACCACATGAGGTATGTGACAGCATGATGAAGAAGTGCTTTAGAAAATCGTGTAATCCCTTGAAAATGTAAAGTATTTTGGTCTATATTGTGATTACAACGCTAAAGGAAAACTCCAGTATTTTTAAAGCTGGGCTCTATTTTATTTATTTTTTTACACATTTTGGGGTCTAAATGACTCAGAATTACCAGAAACCAAAGACTCACTCAAGGACAAGTCTCGCTGTGAAATCTCGTGAGAGGCTGAGTTGTTGCAGGAAGACGACTGTGGAAACGTGAGTCAGAGTTGGACAGATGAGTTTACGTAGAGGAACTTGTATTTCCAAAGTCATGGCTGAATACTTAACTGATTTCAGCAAAGCAGATGAGGCATGTGAAATCAAGGGCTGCAACAGTCTGAGCCTGTTATTGAAAACAAACACTTTTCACGGGCACAGTTGCCGCAAGCATTACGTTGCAGATATTGCAGCCCGTTAGCGGATCTACTGGACCATTTCCAAAACGTTTGCTAAGTATTAGTCATTTAGACCCCAAAATTTGTAAAAGAAAAAAGAATAGGGCCCAGGTTTAAGAATACTGGAGTTACCCTAACGTTTACAGTTGATAGTAGGGCTGATCAATTAATCGAAATATTATTGAAATTGCAATACGGACAAGTGCAATATCCAAATCGCAGGATCTGCAATTCTTTGACAAAGGTAAAATGTGTCACAACATACCATTATAAATGAAGCATTGTGGTGCTACAGAGACGCCCCAGCCTACAAATCATATTCTCCAGATGTAAGGGAACGTGCTTGTTTGGTACAGCACTAAAATCATGACTCATATAGCAAAATCTGTCAAAATAATCTCAATATGATTGATTTTTTTTTTGCATATCATTCAGCACTAATTGATAGTAGATATTTTTCTGGCCATGAAGAGCTGAGATGTTCCCTTCCTCTGCAGGGCAGCAGTTCTGGAGAGGATGCCTGTGATTGAAAAGAACTCCCCGGGCCATACCAACGGAGAGTCAGCAGGGGACGCCATTAAGGACGTCCAGCCAGCCAAAGTCAAGCAGGGAGAACCACTGCTGCCCCAGCAACCTGCTAACCAGGTCTGTTCCGTTGACACAGATTCATGTTGTGACAGACTAGACTTTTTTAGATTTTGCAATCCCATATCTCTGTATCTGACCTCATTTTTTTTTTTCGTAGCTCACTTATTGATTTTGCAGATAACTTTTCAAGCATCATCAGGTCAGGCTCCAAGCTGTCTTATGACTGTTAAACATGAGCCAGTGTGGCAGCACAGGTCCTTCTAACACTGCAAAATACCTATCTTAGGCTAATAGGCTAATATCTATTTGTATATTATGGGCTTAATTCTAAGTATAATATTTTAATGTTATGTTATCATACACTCTGTTGTGGGCTGTCCGTAATAAACAGCGGTCTCTCCTGTACTCAGGGACATGACAGTAGGTGGACATCAGTGCTTGTGTTGTGATGCAAATTCTGCTTCTTTTCCATACAGGGTTTGGTTTGCTGGCCGTATGTTATCTCCGCGTGTGCCTTTTATGCAAATCAAATTGTAATGATAACTAAATGATAACCGGTTTAACATAAAGGTTCTGGTGAAATAGACAATTATACAATACAAACGTAATTCATTATATTTGTTTAGTCTTAATCATCAATGTTTGTTTTAGCATTTTAAAAAAAAAAGTCAGATTAGTTTGTTCAGTAACCCTTCATTATATGGGTGCATTCAAATAACCTTACTGTCCTTTGGAAGATTTGCTTTGAATATGCAGAATAATGTTCTGCTCAGGTTAAGGTTTGACCAGGCAGTTTCCTCCTCCTGTGTGGTTTCTTCAGGTGTGCGATCTCTTGGACCTGCTGGGGGGCTCTGAGGAGACTCTGATGCCCAGCCCAGCAGTAGGAGGCACAGCCACTGGCCTGCCCATCAACACAGCCAGCACTGCTGGAGGGGACCTCCTTGATCTGCTGGGAGGGTTAGAGCCTGCACCCCTTGCACCAGGTCAGATACCCCCCCCCCTCTGTCTTGGTGAAAGAACCAAGACGGAGGAAATTATTTTGGATATTAAACTAGAGAATGCAACATTTAGGGGACTGAAACTGTGTTCACTGCTCTGAATCAGGCTGTCAGATAAACTCCTACTGGTGATGTTTTATTTGCTCAATATTGGTTTTAAACTAATGCAACATTTTAATATGTGCTTTCCATAGCTCCTCCCACAGTGCCGGTGTACGAGAAAGAGGGCGTGACTTTGACACTAAGTTGTGAGAAACAGTCAGACGCCGGCCTGACGGTCACACTAACAGCCTCCAACTCCACGGACTCCAACATCAGCAGCTTCACCCTGCAGGCTGCAGTGCCCAAGGTTTGCCTCACTACCTCTGATGCAACACACCATGTTGATCCTGTTAATCAACAGAGAAACTCCCCAGCGAGCTGTCTGCATTGGCTGCCAACATGCACTAAATAAATTCGGCAGCATACACGGATACTTTGTTACACCTACTGTCTCGCTACATTTGACCAGTCTGTGTTGCTTGCACCGTGTCATGTTCTCAGTGGTGGGCCTCGGTGCAGTAGATGGACCCAAACAACACGCGCATGTTTTGTTGCTCTAAACTTCAAAGTTCTGTTTGATCTCCCTCCAGAGTGTCCAGTTACACATGAAGGCCCCCAGTGGGGACTTTCTTCCTGCACGAGGCATGGCTAAGGTGACCCAGATAGTAGTCCTCAACAACCCAAACAAGGTGGGTTTGACACATGCAGACACAAATTCACATTTGAGAGCAAAGTCAGGTGAATTAGGAGTGTGACCTCATCCCCAGTACAAATCAGTTTCTGTAGTACAAGTTAGATCCATTTGAAAATACAACATTAGAAGGAATCTTTATCTCCACATTTTTACACAACTCTCCCCCCCCCAGGTGAACCTGAAGATGAGGGTCCGCATATCTTACACCAGCCAAGGATCAGCCTTTCAGGATACAGTCCAGATCGACTCCTTTCCTGGACTCGGAGCTGCAGGCCACTGACAGCGGCTGTTCAGTCCAGCAGGACTATGAACACAGTCTGTGAACGAGTCATCAGGCATGGCGGAAGTTTGTTTTTCCTGCTGTCACACCCTCTACACTTACGGTCCGAACGGCTGTTTTTAAAATCCTGATTTTGGTGGTGTTTTTACGGCAGTTCTTTTACAGGAAATCACAGCCTCGTCCATGAACTCCCATAGTCCCCCCTCCTCTGGAATCCAAGTGTAAATGTGACTGATGACATTATTTAATATGGCAGACGCTTTGGAATATGCTGGTGTTATATGGAAAAATATTAGTCATTTTTCTGGGATTTTTGCAATGATAACTGTCCAGAGAAACTTTGTACCATCCAGGTTTTTATCAAAGCTGCTAAAGCTGATTGTACTTGATGTTTTACTCCATAAATACTTAGTTTCATGTGGCTCCTGTTAAGTCAGCATGATCCACTAGATCAACTGTCTTCACATGGCATTCCTGTTTACTCCCATTTGAAGTGATTTCCTTTATGAAATATTTGCCTTTGACATCTTCACTTTGTTCAAAAGCAGCTAAACACCAACTAATGCTCCATTACTATTATAAAATGCTCTAATCCCATACACTTGATTTTACTGGAAAACGCAAGGACGTGCATTAGAGATGGAAGGGTGGAGGAATTTAAACACAACCTTATGAGTTGCATTCACTTGTCCTCTGTTGCTCCTGTGTTCCATGCAAGCTGAACAGTTCCACCTCTTAATGACTTCCCCTGTGCCTTTCATCCCTTCAAGAACTGAGGTTTTCTCATGAAATGCAATAATATTTACTTTTGTAGGGCAAAGAAATGTTTTTTAAATGTAATACTAACATGTTTTAACCCCTCCCATTCAAGCAAATCTTGCTTTTCCTGATCAGTACCTCCTTGCCAATTGTTTACAGAAGCTCCAGTTATTTTATTTTCTGAACAATGTGTATAGTGATATATACAAGAAGTAAAAAGGGCAATATACTATCTACAAGATGTGTATTTTACATATTGTGTATATGAGCACAATTAGAAGAGTTTGAAGTCTGTAAAAAAAAATCTGTAATACAATCCCTTTGGGGTAGAAGGGCAAAAAAGTGCGCTGCAAAAACACAACTTTTTAGATGAAGCCAGTGTATCACCTCAGTAATTCTCATAATCATGGACCTCCTAAAACACTCTGGATACTGGATGTCAGCAATGGTGCTCTAAATGGATTTCCCTGCAATCTCTACCGGACTGTTTCAGATCACTACCTTAAGTAAACTGTAGAGACCAGAATGAGTATTCTGACAATTGCGTAAACTGTCTTTAAATCTTGTTTCGTGTCATTTTCTAATAATCTGTTTTCAGTGACCCATCTTGGTGTCGGTGTTAAAGCAGTGGTTCCCAAACTTTTGTCAGAAATACCCTCACAGCCCTATCAGATGGGCCTAAGTAGCTTTTTTGAAAAGGGATGGCTATATGGTATTGTTCAATTTGCATTTTGACATTCACAATATCTTCACTTTTAGCTTTTTGTTGTCTCTTCCCCCCCCCCAACTAGTTTAAGGCATGTCTTGTACAGTCAGACTACAATAGTCTACATCATTGTGACACTAAGTAAAGATCAGCGTCACACTCACTTATCTTGTGTGTTGATTTTTCTCCTAAACACATGTGGATATATAATCAAATCAAATTTTTGTAATTAGCTGAGCTTCACAATTTCCCCATGTAACCCTGGTTGGGAATCACTGTATTAGAGGACAACACTTAAATCAACGTCAGCATTTATTCACAGGCAAAAAGACCACAGTGTTCTCAAACTGTCTTTTGAACTGCACAGGCGTCTGCATCAACTGGTCAAACTCAAAAAGCCAATGTGGGTTTACAAAAAAAACAACACACATTACAAAAGGAATTAAAATGTCCTTTTCTCCCTTCGTTTTTTTCTCTCTTTTGTTGCTGCTGTTGGTTGATTTTCTTTTGTTTGTTTTGTTTGCGTTGGCCCGGGAGCGTGGAGTTTCAGACCTCTGCGCTGTAACATGGTTACACTTTGACAGACACCGAAAGCGTTGGCACTCAGCTGGCCCTGAGCACAACAGCGACTCATGACAAGGAGGAGAGGTGTGTGCAGGGCCTGTGGAGCGTTGAGCCGCCTCTTAGCGCCAACACGAGATGGAGCACTGAGCCTCCCTGGATCTTGTAGTCCGCAGCCGTCTTCTCATCGTTCCTGAGAGCAAAAGAAGACAGGAGAGAGCACATGTCGGGTCAGAGAAGACTTGTGGAGAAATTAAAAAAAGTCTTGCAGTTCCTACAGAGCAAGACAGTTCGTGATGCAGGAACTCACATCTGTTTCCCACTGTAGATGAGTCTTTGCTGCTGTGGGGGGATCCCTTCCTTCTCTTCCACCCGTTCTTTAATTCGCTCCACCTTACATTTACACAGAAACAGTTAGAAATTATAGTGTCCCGAGAGGCAACAGTACACAGGTTAGTGTCGGGTTTTTTTCTATCCATCAAGGACAATTATATTTCACCTTGTCTGTGGGCTCGATGTCGATCTCTATTTCTTTTCCAGTGAGAGTCTGAAACACAATGTTTACATGATCAACCAAGCATTCACAGAAAAAAAAAATCACGTAGCCCTTAATAAGACTTATCCCTTTAGTGCCCCAAATATGAATTTCAGCTATACCACCACTGCAAGTGTTTTTAACATGTTGACGGTTGTTAGGAAAACGGGTGCCATCAGATATATGGCGATAACTAGGGCTGCAACTAATTACTGTTTTCATGATTGATTTTTTCTACTAATCGATGAATTGTTTGTCCCTAAAACATCAGAAAATAGTGAAAATGCGTGTGACAATTTACCACAGCCCAAAGTGATGTCTTTAAACCTCATGTCAATCACTATACAAGGGTTGAAAACAGACTAAAGCTATTTAATTAATGGACGTATCGTTCCAGCGGAAGGAAGCTGGCGAGATCTGCAGGGCACCATCTCATCTTGACGTCTGTCCTCCAGCGCCAGAGACTCTCACAGATTTTATTGGAACACCGGACCAAGGAATTGGCCACCCTGCTTTGGTGATCGCACTGAAGTTAGCAAGCTACCAAATAACACAGCTACTTAATGTATTACCACGAGAGCAGCATGCTAATAGCTAGCAGCTCCGCTCACTACAGAGCCAAAAGAAAGGCTTGGAATTTAAACTAATATAGCATAGAATGAGATACATGTAAATAAGAATATAAGTTACTACCCCCCCGGCCCTGAAATAAATTAGCGAACCGGTTAGCGATATTAGGCTACAACAGCAGCAGCTACGACCCGGTGGAGGGTTGTAAGCACAGATAAAACAATGGTCTTACCTTAACTTTGATCAGCATTTTGAATAACCGATATACTACAATTCGAAACGGTATGAACGCTTTACTAACTAAAACACTGTATTTCTAGTGAATTACGAGCTACTTGTCGCTGACTGACTTGAAGTTACTTCCTGTGTGCACCGGCTAAACGCTCCGGGCGTGACTGCGTCAAACCACACAGAAAGGTTGTTCCGCTCTGATCAATAACAAAGCAGCTATTTATAAGCTCACACGTGGACAGGAACATTTAGATCATTCACTTAAGCAAATGTGTACATATCGTAATTCACTGCTTCTCTTTTTAGTTTGTTCTCCAGAATTTTCCAAGTACAACTAAACTGCTGTCGCTCTATATATGAAAACAAGTTGTAAATGGTGTCAATAACACATTTTATCTTGTAAAACAAAGGTTTTAATAAACGGTTAATGGTAACACTGTGTTTTTTTCCCTGTTTAATTTTGATGTACATGACAAACGTGTAATACAGAAATTGTCACCTCAATAAATTAAAACATACGTTTGTTCCTTGGATTGGTGGAAGAATCACTGACATGTTGCTAATCAGTTAATATGAGCATGATGTTTTGTCTTTTCCACCAGTCTCAACAGTTCAGTCAGGCTGAAATTCTCACTGTTTGTCTGTGTAGTAGACACAATATTTTTGGTCATTTAACATATTAATTGCCCATTGTAATGAACCATTTTGAGTTTGAGGGTTAATGTGGAAAAGCCTAGAAGCTAGTGTCCAATGCTATAGCCCAAAGCCATGCATAAAAATGTACTGTCACTAAAAGCTTAGGTATATTTATTATGCTGACGTAAAATAAAAAACAAAACGAGGTTTGGTGACAATTGTTCATCAAGTCAGGCTACTTTCTGCATGTTGGAATAACTCAAATTCACTCTTATATATACACTCTTATGTGTTTTCATTTACATGGTAGGGGTTGGATGGTGTATGAAAATACACTTTTCAGAGTGCTATTACATTATTGGACCATTATTACAGACACATGTAAGCATTTTAATGCTTACTTTAACTATTTAGCTTACTGTTGAGTAGTTTAATATGAATCATTGTATTATAAATTGATCACGTTGATAAAGAAATATGAAAATTGATCATGTTGATAAAAAATATGAATCTGTAAAATAATAACGACCTGTCAAATAATTGTAGTGTAAAAAAAAATTTGCTTCTGAAATGTAGCAAAGCAAAGCTATAAAAGTAAATGAAAGCACAACATTTTTTTTAAAATTGTACCTAACTACTGCAGTTGAATAAGTGTACTTAGTTGCGTTCCACCCCTGCACCTGGAAATTGTGAAAACGAACTGCCTACATTATATTTGAAATTGTGAGAATGCAGCGAAAACAGCCCAGCATAAGTAGACACTGACTAAATGCTGCCCTGCCCTCACACAGGTGTTGATCATTCTGCTAATTTGGGAGGACTACAAATAGTGTCAGCTTCAGTTTGAGCAGAATCATTCAGTCATGGGGACTCATCTCTACCTTGGTGTCATAATCTGTGCTGCTTTTGCAACAGCTGTTGCTAATTCAGGTATTCTTTACACATGCCTAAATAAATGTCTTAACCTTATGCATGTTCTTAAAGTGTTTAATGTATGGAAACTGGTGTCACTGAAATTTGTTTGCAGATATCAAAGTTGTCTGTGCGAAAGACTCGGTAATGATCACATGGAGGATCAGTGCAGAGTTGGTGCCGTATGCCTCTCGTCTCTTCCTTGGAAACTGTGTGCCATCTCAGTTGGAAGTTCTGCCTACTGGAGAGGGGAAAGCAAAGTTCAACTACCAGTTTGCGGACTGCAAATTTACAAGACAGGTAATGTAAACGCTGCATTCAGTAAATCCTGCGTTCAACAAATGCTGTTCAGTCTTGAATGTCCTAATCTGTGTCTCTACAGCTGAAAGGAAAACGTATCTTCTATCAAAATGAACTGACTTACAGGCCATATGGAAAGCCCAAACCCGCAGCCTTTGTGTATCCCATTGAGTGTGTTTATAGAAGGTAATGTCTCATTTTTGAATGAGATTCCAGTTTAAAGCTGAAATGTGAGATGACGAAAATGTTCCGTAATATTTTCAGACCTCAGGGGTGGGTTCCTGCGTTCCTGAACCCTGGGTCAGGTGTTACTGAAGGTCATGGCGGGCTGGTCTTTCACATGGCGCTCCTCAATGGTGAGTTCTCGCACACCAAAGGAGAATATTCAAAGACGCACTATAAACCTCTTTGCTTTCCCCTACAGAGCAATTGACAGGTGTAGCACAGACCAACATCATCCCCCTGGGTTCCTTCATGCCAATATGGGCGGCAGTGGAGCAGATGTCCCATCAACCCTTGCTGCTGCTCATGGAGGAATGTGTGGCAGCAGCGACACCAGAGCTGCAGCCTGGCACCCAGGTTCACCCCATCATCGGCAATAAGGGGTAGGCTTTAGACACGGGTTAGTGGTGGTAATGATATTTCCTGCACAGAAGTCTCATTGCTAATCGGCAAGATTTAAATTTCTTCAGGTGTCTCTTGGAAAGCAAGACGGGAAACTCTAGATTCCTCCCTCGGTACCACTCGTCTGCTGTCACCCTTTACCTGCAGTCCTTCAATTTTGGTCTCGTAGAGGTAAGAAAGGGGAGGAAGTGGCAACAGCTATAGGAAATGTGGTGATGGATGATGAAGTTTTCATTTTTGTTCTCAGGTGTACATTCACTGTAAGCTGGTTGTATGGGATCCTGAGGTTTTTAACACCAACAAGAAAGCCTGCCAATATGTAAAGGAAAATGGAAGGTAATCATGTGTTAAAAGAACAAATGGTGTTTTTTAAATGTGTTGCTTGGCTTTTTGCTGACTGAGATCGGTACCAATGTCATGGTGCCAGGAGGCAGTGAACTTCACATTCACACAACAAAATGTGTGCCGAAAGCTGAATAACTTGCTATACCCAAACATACAGACATGAGTAATACTGAATCTTGGTAAGAGCCAATAAATCTCCTAAAACCAGAAACTTTTACAAGGTCTGTGCATGACTAAAAATGCAGTGGCGTATACAGTAATTCATGCTTTGCATATTGCTTTACTCCACCTAATCAAACTGCACACAAAATGTGTGCATGACAAGTCTCATGAAGTCTTGATGCCATGCTGACTGTAATGACCCTCTCCACTCTTTCAGCTGGGAACTACTCGATGACCCCTCTCGCAGCTCCCTCTGTAGCTGCTGTGATTCAACCTGCAAGTCCCGCGCCAAAAGAGGAGTTGAATTGGGTATCCCATGTCGGTTATCTTGACAGTCTTTAACTTGCGCTTCCATGATGCCACTAATTTGTGTTTGTTCTTCAGAATCCTACGGCTTCATTCCCAATTCTGTGTTGGGACCCCTCATTATTGTGGAACCGTCTGACTCGATGAACCACAACATATCGGAGGTGTCCGTTGCTGCAGCAGACTCTCGGGTTTAGCGTTACGACATTAAATTTAAGGGTGTTGTCACGAAACTGGAAGTTTCGTTATCAGCCCCGTCTAAGCAAATGGAAACTCCTATGATCATGCATAACAAAGGGTGGTGAGCAGCAGGTGACGTCCATCTGACTTGCAAGACGTTGGGACTTCAGCTTTACATGACCAACTTAAATTGTTTGCAGGTTCATTTTAAATCTTTGAACAAATAAACCTGATGTACTACTAGATTCTGTGTTGCACTTTGTTTTTGTCTTGGCTGTGACTTTGTCCTGGAACAAAACTAATACTGCAACTTTCATTACAAATCGGGGAATGACCTGGAAATAATAATGCCAGTATCTGCACTTATGTGAATACTGCACTTTATATTAAAGTCTGCCAGGTAATCATGTGGTGGTAGATGTCACACCAAATCTGTCAACATTCGCTAGCATTTATAAGTTGGCTGTAGTTTCAAGGCAACAAATTACTCAACTTCCCTTGAGCTTTACAGTTAAAGGCCCACCTGACTTGTCAACTAAATTTCTAAGTGGCCTTCAGGTCCCCTGACCACACTCTATGGGCCAAGTAATTTAGTGCGTTTGAATTGAGACACAGCTGTTCGTCTTTAAATCCTCAAGCTGTAGGTGCGGCACATGACGAAAGGCAGAATTGCCACATTGTCTGAATCAGATTCAGAACACCACGTTAAAGTGCTCCGACTTGGCGCTGCGAGTTTTAAAGAAAATTCTGACTTGCATATTAATACCTGCCGTAGTATGGGGTTGTCTTGCATTGCAGCTAAATATACGGCCCTGAGTGCAGGGGCAAGTGTTCAATAACTCGTGTGCAGAGATCTCACATTCATGACTTGTACTTGTCTGCAGCATGACTGCAAGGGAAGTAGTACAGAGTTAGTATATCCTTTGTAATTTATATAAATTACATTATACACATGTGTAACATGTATTGTCATGACAATTATGAAAAGTTCAAATATTCCATAAGAAAGTGATCTTTTATATGAACTACCATATAAAAATGAAATGGGTCCATTATATTTTCAACTTTAACAAAAATGTACATATACCAGGCACGAACAAGTACACAATGCATGAAAGCTGATATAAAAAATATGTTTTAAATAAGGGATGAAAACAATCAATGTACTGAAAAGTACATATTCTAAAGAAGTTGAAAATTATAAAACAATAAAAATCAGACAAAGAATACATTTGACTTCAGGGGGTTTCAACAAATATTTTCATGTAATATTCTAAAAATCTGTTGCTTTTTCTGTGCTTGTAAGAGCAAGAGAGTTTAGCATTGTGTTAAAGTCAATAACAAAAGGGTTGTGAACCGAAAAACTTCTGTTTAAATAAAAAAGTTAACATAGCTCCGAGATTTGTTGCTCATATTGTGATAAATTATATATTTAAGAGCAAAACAGGGAGTAACAGAAGTATTGAAAACATAAGAACTGAAATCAGACCAAAATATTTTATACTAATAAAACATGAATGACTGAGTGTGTGATTGGACAAAGTGCTTTCCAGGCTTGTTGTAATTAGGCTGATGGCTGCTGCACCTGAGACTGTCGTCACACACCAGGTGAAAGAGGTGTTCTTGATTCGTGTGTCCCAGTCAGAAGGAATAAAACCAGCCACATCCTCAACAACCAGTATTCAGTCATGATGGCTTTCTTTTGGCAAAGTGCACTGCTTTTGACCCTGGTAGCTGCCGTGTCAGTACATGCAGGTAATATTGCAGCAAACTGCAGGACATGGTTTTAGTTGCTGTTACTTTCTTGTCTTTAACTGAAACTGTTATGTGTTATGTCCCCTTTCCAGATATGAAACTGGACTGTAGGCCTGATTTTGTGAAGCTGGTGTGGACAGAGAGCAGATCCCAGGTGGATACGTCACTCTTCCGTCTGGGAAACTGTTTCCCCACCAGCATTTTACCCAAGGAGGCCGTTTTCAGTGTGACTTTTGATAATTGCAACTTCAGGAGACTGGTGAGTAGCATACTTCTACCTGCAAACTGAGTCAAACTATTCCTACAGTTTAAGTGACCCGTGTGTTTCCCATAGGTTACCGGGGATCAGCTGATGTACACCAATGATCTCGCCTACCTTTCCTCTCCTGAGTCTCCTATTCTCCCCTTCACTCACCCAGTTGTCTGTGCATATGAGAGGTGGGGGTTCAAACTACAACTTTATAGTATTTAAAAGTTGGACATGCATGTGTGCAATGATTACATTGATCTGCTTTTATGTTGTGCAGGCCCCAAGACTGGTACCCTCTGATTTATGACCCAGTGTTTCATACGTATGGTGAAGGTCATCTGGAGTTCACCATTGGCATTATGAATGGTCAGTGTAAAACATGACTTAAGTGGAAATGGCACACTTCTCATATTGAGTGGTAACTCAATGACTTCTGTTTACTGCTGCAGGTGACTTCTCAGGCCCTGCTGACTCCACAAGTTTTCCTCTGGGCTCTTTTATCCCCATCATGGCAAGTGTGGCACAGAATACCCATCAACCCTTGCTGCTGCTTCTTGAGGAGTGTATAGCGACTACCACATCAGAACTGCAGCCTGAAAGCAGTATATACCCAATAATCACCAATAAGGGGTACTCTTGTTGCACTGACTTACTGAACTATACATATAAATTTTTTTTTTTTGGTACAGACATTGGCAGTAACTCTGTTCTTTAACCATACAGCTGTCTTGTAGACAGTAAGGTATCCCGTTCAAAATTTGAGCCAAGGCAAAAGTCATCGGAGATCCGTCTATCCCTACAAGCCTTTAGGTTTGCGCTTGGAGAAGAGGTAAACGGCCTCATTCTACAACTGTTAAATCCCATGTTTTTAACCATGCTAGTCTTTAATCTCTAAATACTAGATGGAAGCATTTATGCCTTGCAACATCTTGTCTCTACTCAACAGGTGTTTATTCACTGCAGACTTGTGGCTTGGGATCCCGTCCTTCATGACAACACCAAGAAAGCTTGCTACTATGTCAAAGAACATGGGTAAAAAATATAATTTGGCATCAGAATTTGAATAATCTAGCCTTCCCTGTGGGCAAGTTAATCATTCACCACTAAAACGCACTGTCAACCTTCGAAACGTGTTTGATTTTGTATCGAGTCATCTTATATTTTTATATCCTGGAACTGTCGAGATGTGTATTCTACGCCTACTGTTGTGACTCTTATCCCATCTTAATGAACTCAGTTGGGAGCTGCTTGACAACGCTGCATATAGCAATCTTTGTGACTGCTGCGACTCCAGCTGCAAGTCCAGGAGAATGAGGAGTATAGCATCAGGTATTTGCACAACTTCTGCTGTATTATACTGGTCTCATTGTACTGCACTAAAACTGTTTTGTTTTACAGGGAAGAATGCAATGGCCCAAACAGTCCTTGGGCCACTTACCATCACCGACGTTAGTTCCTGAAATATCAAGGTGAGTGGAATTTTACATTGCGCTGTGTATATATTTAGCCACAACTACTTAAACTTGTCTTCCCAACAGGAATGGATCCATCTTGCTGACTGATTCTTCAATCAGAACTGGGGGGGTTTATTCTTGGCTTCGCGCCTGCCTCTCTATCAGATTGTTGTCATTAAAGATGTATCGACTACACACCTGTGTCTGGAAAATAAAGTTGACTTGAAATTTTAAGGTGTATAATGTGTACTGTATTCAGGGTGGGGTTTTTTGGGGGGGAGGAGAGGCACTATCTTGCTGTCAACGAATGTTTTGTGGGTAAAACCAACTGGGCTGCATATCTGGTCAGCAACTTCATGTAAAGGAGAATTGAAGGCATATCATGTAACCGATATGATCTGTTTTAAACGCATCAGTAATGCAGTATAGTCCCACTGTGAAAATGATACACTATCCGTTTAAATCACGTGAGGTGTGAACGTCCCTAACCTGCCATTTACTAGCAGGGGTAAATATGCAAACGTGCTGTAACTTTGTTTCTTCAAACTTGTGCTATATTGATCCCTAACAAACTTCTGGGTCAGAGGTTGTGTTACACTGAACTAGACCTCAAAACAAGCTGAAATAAGTAGCTTGTCTAGATGCACTTTGATTATTATAATTGTCACTCTAATAATTAGTCTGTCAATATAACTGACCAGCTGCTCAATATACTCCAGTATTGCCTCATCTACACCAGCAAATGTTGCCTAAAATAGATTAATGATTAAGCCATAAGGTGACTGTTTGAGCAGAGGTCATGACAGTGGTGCAGCAGGTATCCTTGGTGACTTTTAAGATCAAGCATTGACAAATTCTACTCCATCAAATCTCTGTGCTAAACGGCTCACCATCTTTTGAGTGTCTTCCATCTTCAAGTCTCAAATTACGTAACTGGTTTAAAATTGGTCAGGGCGACCGTTTAAAACCAGGGCATGTCCAATGTGTTGGGGGCCTTAAGTGTGTTAACATTGTCGTTATGCATATTTCTGTCATGGTCCACGACAACAACGTTGTCCTCCGTCTCGAACACACCATCTTCTTACAGTCCCTGAAGTATCGGTCGGTAATTAAACAGATTTTAACAGGCTGACGAATGAGCTTCTTCGCACGTCTCTCTGCCAATCAGAAGGCAGGATCCGCGCAGAGGCGGGACGCTGCTGAGCCGGCGGGTGTAAATCTTCCGTCGGGACCCAACTTGAACGCCAACTCGAACTACTTGTGTGTGTGTGTGTGTGTGTGTGCGCGCAGGTCAAGGGGTAATGTTGGCAAGCTGACCAGAACGAGAGGGCGGATATTTTCTAGCCAATATGTTATGAACGTTTTGAGTCGGTTTCTTACCCTCAGTGTCCAGCCGAACCAGAACAATTTAAGCTAGCTAGCGAACACCTGTTGCTAGTAAACACTGCTTATGTGGGCAATTAGCACCGTGGAGGAGTCGTTTTGACGGCTGCTCCTAGTGGTACAGTTTGGAGTTGGCACTGTCCTGGTTGCTACATTGTACAATTATCGGATGTTACAATGGTTGAGCTATGCTAGTAACTGAGTGTGTGCATGTGACAAATCTACATTGTGTCATTCATGGAGAAGAAGCCCCTCCATTGCATTTGAAAACCAGGGTCATTCTTATGCTGTTAGGAGTCTCCACTCATCCGGACAGGCTTCCCACAAGATTTTGGAAACCTGGCTCACAGACTTTTGGGGGTGAGCGTTCCAGTTCATCCCAAAGGTGTTAGATGGGGATGAGGTCAGGGCTCTGCACCAAACTGGGAGAACCATTTCTCTATGGACCTGGCTTTGTGCAGGCCAAACACAAGCTGCTGCCACAAAGTGGAAGGCACACTAAAAGATTGTAACGTTAATATTTTCCATGATTTTCCATGATTACCCAAACCAGGAAAAAACCGCCCCACTAAAAGTACACCCAAGTATGTGACCGGGGGGGTCCACATAGTTATGGTCACATAGTGTAGTATTTAATGTTATAATTACATAATTGCATTTGTGTACGGTAATCTTGTGTTTGTTTGCAGAGGAATGGACTGGTTCCACTGTAATCAGTGTTTCACAATGAGAGGGTCGAAGTTTGCTGTGTCCAGCTGTGGCCACATCTGCTGTGAGGCATGCACTAAATCAAGTAAGACAATTATATATACTATCTGCGCTGTGTGCTTCCACTTTTTAACTATACAAGTATAATTATTTAGCATCATGGCTCAGATTAGACACAGGTTCAGGCTATGTATGCTTCTGGTGATTATGTCTTTTCGCACAGAGCAGTGCAGCGTATGTGGGGCCAGCTGCAGTTATCTGCCAATCACAGATGAGGTTTGTGAGTTCGACATCTTCACTGCAAGCTATTGCCTGATGCCACCAACAGAGAATGGCCTTCTTTTGCATAACCAACTTATAAAATCTGCACACATTTTCTATTTCAGATGAAGCCAGAGGAAAAAGTGTTTTTCAAGGACCCCGTGAAGCTCACCCAATCACGTATGGAGCACATATCCCAGGTCTGTCTCCTCTGTCCAGAGTTCACCCCAAGCTCCTTGGCTGCTGCTCTTTTTTAAATGCTATAATAGGATGTTAAATGTCGGAGAAGTCAGTCAATTAATAACCAGTCAGTGAGTCATTCAACAGGGGTTTGTTTCAGTTAGAGGGACATTTGACTTGATTAGAAGCATAAGTTTAGGATCACTTTGCTATAAGATCATTTGGGAAATCCCTGAGCTGTAATCCAGAAGTTGATTTTCACTGAAAGAATACTTGAACGTGAGGTCTTCATGCTCCTCAGATTGCGCTTTTCCAGCGCACGCAGATGGAAAGAGTCACTGCGCACTTCAAGCACAAGTCTGTTGAACTGGAAAGGCACCTGAAGGAAGTCACTGAGCAGGGTTACAGGTGATTTTAATGTCTCTTATTGCTGCTCCATGGCTGTGTAAATAAAAACACCTGATTACAACACTGTTCTTCCCACGTCTGTTATTAAAAGGCAGCTCTCTGAGCTGAAAAGAGAGAATGCAGACTTAAAAAAGCAGCTTTCAGAGCTGAAAAGGGAGACTGCTGAATTGAAAAAGCCACTTTCTCAGAGGAGGGTAAGTGTTCCGAAAAGCCTAGAAAAAGTTCATGTTGCCAAAAATGCCAACAAACGGGTAGTAAATTTTACAGGATATCTAATTTAGCCCGCACACTTTCTGTTTGCCACAGGTTTCTCCAGGACAGTTTCAAATAGATGGGTAAACCCAATTATAATTTCAGTATTATGTTTAAGAAACTTTCCAGTGTTCAAGTTTTTTAAATGATTAATAACTTTTTGTCTCGTGTATATATAGTACTCCAAGGATGTCACTCCCTGTGGCTGTCACCTCCCCAGGTAAACCCAGTGACTGAAGTTGAATTGTTACATTTAAAGTTTTTAGTATTCATTCAGCTCAATTTTAGATTGTTTGATTCAAGTTGATGAGTGCGTGCATGCTTTCTTTTACCAGTTACCCCTCGTTCGAGAACTATGAGGTATGTATTACACTGTGATGCTGTAGTGGATTTCATTCTTTATTTGCGACACTTCACTTTATGAAAGGATTGAAAGGTATTTTATGCTCAGACACGTCTGGTTCTTAGTCACTCAGGCTCAGCAGTTGGGTGGGCCGGAGACAGAGGTCCCAGTCTATCCTTCCTCACAGTAAGTCTGTTATGTTTTATTGGCTCCATGTAATGTTTTCTTGACCTACTGTAAAATTAATGTTGTCAGAAACAAAGTATTTTCCAAAAAATACTGAAAATGAAAACTAAGAATAACTCTATTCTTAGATTATTGTGCAACTTTTTAAAGACCCTTGTCGACATAATAATTAGTTTGACAATACAAAAATCCTAACTCAAGGTCAACTTCTGTAAATAGCTTTTACCAAAGCATTCCAGGATCTCACTGTCTTGCTTAGCGGATGGAGTTTGTTCTGTTAAGGAGATGCCATCTCCATCACAACTCCATCCACTGATGAAGACTAACAGATGTGGTCGAAACCTCCAGAAGAAGCTAGTAAGTGGACCTTTAGTTAAGATTTCATTTTGTCAAACAATAATTTCCAACGTCAAGAATGAATTTCATACTCGATAATTACACATTCATAGACCATGCCCTCGTTAGAACTTAGATTTTCAACTATACTTTTAATACACAGCATTTTAGAGCTGAAATGCCATTTGGTTTTACATTTTGTTACATAAACTCAACACTTTGACCTATTTCTGTTTTTGTCAGACACCTGGATCAGCAACTTCTATTTCCAGCCGTAGTTCTCTTCTTGAAAATATACAGAGTGAGTGTGCTTGCTAACACGCTTTTGTAGCTCTACCATAGGCTCTGTGATTAAACTGGATACACGATGCTTAATCAACTCAGAAATGAAAAGCTATCTATCTTTAATCACAATCCTTTCCCCCTTGTGTTTCAAAAAGGAACTCCCACATCATTTAGCACGCCTATAAGGTAAGAAATGCTCTCCAATGACTTCTGCCATGAAATTTTGAAACACATTTCTAAATGTTCTTGATGGGAAGATTCATGTAATCACTCAAGTCAGCCCATTTCCATCTTCCTCAGAACACAGCGTCAAAGTCCTAATGTCTCCCAGTTCCCGTTTATGAGTGGATTATCAATACAGACACCCAGGCGTTAACGATGTGGCCCCTAACAGTTCTGGGGTCATTTTAGTCAGTTAAGTTCATCGGGACTGTCATGACTATGTTTGAGATACAAATGAGTTTTTGCCCTGAAACAGTTGGCAGCAATGCTTGAATGTCTTGTACATTGTTGAGAATAGGTATTTTATAATTGTTAAGCTTATATGGATGTTGCACTGATGTTACATGAGGTTCCTCTGTTGAGGAATCAACCTACCATATTATCTCATTGGTTCAGTCATGGTCATCTATTATTTTCTGGGAATAAAGAATTGAGCAGCAATTTATATTACAACCACTGCTGCAAATTAATCTACCAGCCACTTGCTTTTTGCTCACAACACAGCATTTCAATTGATGAAATAATAAATTAAATCTGTCCGAATCAGTTGGGAGTCATTATAGCACAGAAAAAACAGCATGAACACATGATTATAAAGGCAAATCCTTTACTGGTTTCCAGTGACACAATTGTGCAAATGAGACTTTTCAAACAGGAAAAAATACATTGAAAACATCTGCAAAGGAAAACAGTAAGTGTTATGGACATTTCCTCACAGCATGACACTTGCATTCACTTTTTCATTACCAATATAATGACAAAATTAGTGGTGCACACACAACTAACCTTTGTCCAGACATTTCTAATGAACTAAACGCTGACTCCATTTAAAGCCCACTTCACCCTGTGCGTCAACTACAAAGTACTATAGATTATGGAGTTTTTCTGAACCGATAACCTGAATGTATAATATTTGTGCTGTAATTTATAATCTGATTTAAGAGAAAGGTAATATTTCTTTGGATTCAATCCCTTTACTACTTATGCAGTGGACATGGACCCAACTCAGTTCTCATCTAGTTTGTCTATATTAGAATCCATCAAGTCACACCTATTAGGACAAAAGATATGTAAAAGTACAGACTGAATCAATTGGTGCAAATTAAAATTGAAGTTGACAATTCTGACATCTATATGATGTTGATGGGATTGCTACTTTCTTAGCATGGTTAGTCTTCACTGTTAAAAAGGTGCAGTTAAATGTAATTGACAAGCAAAATATTCAAATGGTGAATCAAGTATTACAGCAGAGCGTCTAAAAGAGAATCTGGGAATGTGTTTTAGAAATATGCTGTAGACAGTAGTAGAATTAGATATATCATGCCGTTTCCAAAAGGCCTTAGAATACGTTTCAGAGTTCAAGAGGGACACTGTTTAGTTCGGAACTCATCATTTGTGTAAGAATTGGATTGAATGAACATAATGGCAGCAGGCTCTAAAACCAAAGTGCAAGATGTCAATTTAAAGTGTACATGTCCAGTGTGCTTTTCATGACAAAGAATTATTGGCTGTAAAGGAATGATTACACACAGTGATCAGTCAGCAAATTAAATCAACGTAGACATTTTTCCGGAGCAGTTACTTATCTGCTATATTCAGGTACCAAGAGTACAACCAGTTTAAATTATACTACTACAATAGCATACTAAAAAGATTTGTAGTAGTGATATCTAAACAAAAATAACAAGCTCAAAAAAATATAGCAAACCAGTGTACTAGTTACTGTCCTATTTACAGCAACACGGGCAGCACAATTATAATAATTCCAAGTCCAAATATATTACGATAAGCAGGAAATGTGGCATATATAAAAACAATAAACCTCACTTTGGGCTTGTACTGGGAAGACTGGATATTACAAACCTGCCTCAATTAAAGCAATTTAAACCAAAGTAATAACATTGCTTGTTGGCGCAAAGGATGTGAGGACTACTCTACCAACTCTGGTTCCAGTGTCTTAAGCAACAATAGGTTCTTGGTCAGTCTCCCCAACATCCTGAGCTGCAAACCAAGCTCGCACTTGCTGGTAACTCATTCTTGATTTCTTGCATAGAGAGTCAAGGTCTTTTTCATTTAGTGAGCCTGTTGAAAGGTAGTATGTTACCAATGGCTGGATATCAGGGGAATCTGCACTTGTTCCATTTGCTTGAGATTTCCGTTTGCGGCTACCCCCAGCCCGAGTAGATGTCCCAGGGCCACTTCCGTTAGTAAAACCACTACTGTTTTGCTGGGATGCAAGTTCTGCCAAGAACTTGTCACGGACCCCCTTCACCCAGCGCAGCTGGCCATTTTTAACTGCATACCGCGTGTCCCCAAACCACTGAATAACATCTGCACGGGGTAAACCTGTAAGCTTAACGAGCTCAGTGTAATCTTCACTCTTGGGCCACTGGCAGCGTAAGAAGTGCTGCTTTAACACATCCAACTGCTCCTTAGTCTTTCTTGGTCGCCCAGCAGGAGTAAGGGCAGGGGATGTGGATGTGGATGAAGAAGCCCCCGAGATGTTCAAGGGGGTTCGTGAGGGACTGGCTTTGGCTGCGTGGGCTGACTTCTTTGATGTGCTGATGCTCTTTGAAAGCGGTTTATTAGGTGAGGCAGTCAGTGGTGGGCTGCTAGAGGGGGAAGAGTAGGGTGAGGATTTCAGTATATCTAATGGTTCCTGTGGAACATCTGGCTCAATCTTGCAGGTCTTTGTCAGTTGTAAAGGTTGTTCTTCACTTTGTTCCTCGTCTTTAAAACTGTCCCCATCACCAGAAAGGTCCTCCATAACATCATACCCTTCTACCTCAAGGGTCCTTTCGCCAAATGCTTCCAGGCTGTTTGACAAAAATGTCTGAAAGAAATGTGAATTTCTAATCCCATTGCTACGGGCTCCCTCATGGCCCTTCACCCCATTTAGCTGACGGGTATTTTGAGTAATAAGTGGAAGAGGCTGAATTTGTTGATCATGTTTACCTCCAACTGCCGTGTGTTGAGAGCAGTTCTGGGCTGCTGCCAGACTTCCTCGGCCAACCCTAAGCTGGTACCGGCTGTCGCTGAACCACTTGCGAATGTCGTTACGGCTCAGCCCAGTTTCTTCCTGCAAACGTCTTAGCTCTGCCTCCGCAGGCCAGTTCTCTCTCAGAAAGCTCTTTCGAAGGGCAGCGAGCTGAGCCTTAGACTTTTTGTAGCGGCTATGACGGTGCTGTCGTGAAGATGACTCGGAAAGGTCAAGGGAGACGTTAGCTGCCGTGCTTGCTGGCGTGTCCGCTGGTGGGCGGTAGAAGTATGAATCCTGAGGAGGTGGGAGGGTGGAACTGAAACACGGGGCAGAGGGTTTGCTTGGTTTATAGGAATCTGGCGACTCACACTTTGGTTTCTTCTTCTGGGGGGTGAAGCTGGAGGGAGCACCCTCTACTTCATTGCTGTCCTTATCCTCAATTACCAATTCCTCACAACTTGTGCTCTTGCTCTTCTGTTTGATTTCCTCATTTGTTTCAGTAGAGTCATCACAAAGCTCAGGCACTGCCAGCTTTCGCCGTGTCTCCTCTATTTCCTCTGAGGACCAGCTGATACCATATTTAATTCTCTGCACCATAAACCACACCTTAACTTTGTCCAGTGGCAAGGCACATACCCGAGCCAAGGTGTTAACCTCACGGGATGATGGGTACGGAAATAAGTTAAAGGCCTGGACCAGCTCTGGTATTGTGTCAAGTTCACGGGTTTGATCAGACTGTGTCCATACCAATTTCAGTCCCTCTGACACTAGAGGCAGGCACACAACAGCGTTGTGGTTAGTGGTGAAACTAGCTACACCACTTGCGTTGCTTTCAGCTGAGCTGGGAGAGTGGTGCAATTCCTTCAAGGAGTGTTTAGCTTCCAGCTTTCCCTCACTTTCTGTCTGTGTTACTTTCCCTTCAAAAGACTCCTTCATGCTCATAAGTAGTCCATTCCTGCCATTATGTTCACTGTACGTTGCCATCTGGGATATCAAAATAGGCTCTTTCGCCTAGGAAAGAAACAAAAATACTGATTAAGTTGTTGTTTTTTGCATATCTCAACTGCCAAACCGTTTTCACTTCACAGATAAGATCACTGTAAAAGGAGAAGAAATATTTCTTTCTTGAAGAGTACAGCCAAGAGTACCGACTATTATGTTTTAAGAACTTTCTGTTCTCATTCATTCTCAAAGTCAATTATCTGACAGCTGTTTCCCCTCCCCCCTTGCTTGGCACTCCTAATTCTGAACTCCCAATGAAACTAGTCGTATACCCTGTCCAGACTGGGTTCCCCTCCCCCAAAGTGTGGGGACTGACTTTTGTTTTGTGTGAGTGGGGGGACTGGTTGCAAAGGGTGGGAGCGTAGGGAATGGGGATCTATGACAAATCCATCACAGTCTACTTTCTCACCCCTTCCCAGTCGGGCTTTGTTCCACTTCCAAGTTCTCAATCCCAAAAGCTGCGCGTGTATCCTCTTCACAAAGGCGGAAACCACATGAGAAACCTGTGGAAGGAGAACATGAGTTGCATTAGTCATTCTCAAGTCGAACACTACGCACGGTGTCAAACATCAAATATGCCCCACGAACAATGGCTTTTAATACAAAATGAATGTAAGAGTCACTGTGTTAAGCAACAGGTGTTCCACCAACAACACATCATAATGGAAACGTCCCGTTTCAGATAGCAGAAGGCAAAATTACAAGGACCTGCGATTCGGACCGCACTTCTTGACCAGTTTCCCCTCATTGCAGTAATTACCTGTTTATATGAACCAGGTGTTTGTAACTACTGATGATTGGACGGTGTGTTCTTCCAGGTAACCACGTAACAGTTGCTCTTCGTTTAGGAGGAGTCGTTCCTGACTCGGGACAGCGCAGGAAACGTTGCGCCATTAAAAAGGTCGCTCCAGCCACGCAGGAGAAGTGTGACAAAAACACTGGCGAACAATTATGAAACCACCGAATTAGTCACGCGTGAGACACTGAACCCCCGCGGGGATGAGCTCGTACGGCGGCCTCCCCGGCGTTCGGCGTTTTACTCCAGTCCGCCGCGAGAGTTTATGCTGTAGTTTTTGTTTTTTAGTGCGACAGAAAGCTGTAAAAGTTGCTTACGGTGCCAGTGGCCATAGCAGTCCAGTGTCTCTCCCCCCCCCCCTCCGTCTTTATGGCGTACTAACTAAAAACGCTTCGCACTGCACAGGCGCACTTCGCAGGCAGACACGCTTCGGTGGAACAGAAAAATAAACTTACCGAGAACGTCAAAGCAGCCCTTTTGTCCCCGAGGTCCGTTAGGGCGAAGATACAGCGGGAGAAGCGCAGAGTTCCCCCGCCGCCACTCCGCTTTCTGCGGCCGAAGTTTACAGGAAGAACGGGGAGACAATACGGTCCGTCTGCCCGTGTTTGACCCTTGTCTTGTTTATCGAGCACCTCGACGGATTACGAGCGGGATCCGCCGACGCGAAGCGACCAAGTTTGTCGCCTTTCGCGCGAGTTGAGTCGTCGGCTAAAATCCCTGCCGTGGAGGGCGCAAGTCTCTCAATCCGTGAGACGCGGGGTCTGGATTCGCGTAGCCGTTAGTCCGTCCACCTCGGCCCATCCGTTGTTGCTTTTGTTCTTTAACTGAGAAGTGTTTTTCACCCCCCCGCCCCCCCCGTCCGGCCAGATCGAGGCGAGGCGGAGCCGAGGACCAGGAAGCCCACAAGGCCCAAGCGACTCTCCCACTGTGACGGCGGGGGTGGGTGTGCTCGTCTGGGAGGGCAGGCCGTGGATTGGAGGGAGGAGGTGCCTGTATAAGAAAATCCGTGGCAGTAGGCGAAACGGTTTCACGCCAACCCACCCGCCATATGCCCCCAACCCCCAAACCCCCCCAAATCAGGCCCACAAACATCGGATATGATTTTCAGCGAGACCCCCCCCTGTGGCCTCCCCAAACACACAGAGCCGCAGCGGCGCTATACGTTTAATGGACACACGGGAGAAGTTGAGAAAATCAACACATCTCGGTATTTTATGACCTTCTGCTAGTTAGACACTCACAATATTTAAATGTGACTTGTGTTTGGGCCTGCAAATAACTAAATAACGAAGACAGTATTTCCCCGTGCTAACGTTTTGCTGGCAGTCTAGAGGAGGCTTTGAACCCCGCATTTAAACCTTTAATTTGGGGAATACTACTGAAAATTGTGTTGCTAATTGCTGTGCATCAATTCCCAGAATGTCACCAAAATTAAGACCCAGAGAGGTTTTGATGTACCGGTGTACCCAAGTTCTAACAGCATATAGTTCACAGCCGGTTAGATTTGTCTTTGTATTGAAAACAAGATGGAAGTGTACAATGCAGTGACACCGTGCCCTTGAGCAATAAGCTGAAGTTATATCTGCTTCAGACATGATGAAGCTAGGTGTATTTTAGTGATTCTCAGTCAGAGGTAGCAATTCAGATTCATTGCTAATGTTAAATAATAGAATAAAGACAAGCTGTGCATATTCATCTTTCTGCAAGGTATATCACATATCTCTATCAGTTTGGAGATGCTTGTGATTATTTTGCAAAAAGGAATGAGAAGGGTAGACAGCAGCGAGTTAACATTTCTTTATTTAATCAGCTGTTACTTAATTGGTCAAATACAGTAATATTAGTGTTATGTCTATACAGTATATACATTTATAGAAATATAACAAATCAATGCCAAAATACATTTGTTTCTTAAGTGTGTCATCTTTATCTTCAGATATTTTGTATAGTGCATCAGAAAATGCATCACATGTAGTAATAGTAGATTCACATTTTGACATTGTGTGGCTTCACCCACAGCTGACAGTGTTGAGGTGAAATACAGAAAATATGCTAGAGCACCCTTTATGTTTACCTCAAAACGTCTTATAAAGGCATTCATTAACAACTCACATAGGAGTGGATGTATATGTGCAGTTAATTTAAACAATACTCCTTCGAAAAATAGCGTTGTCCGTCTATTCAGCCAAGAGTGATGGATTTGATCTCAAACCAATGACAACACTACTATGGTTTTAGCTAGAATGTGGACCATGTTGTTGAAACACAGTATGATGCTGCCACTACAGTATGGATCTCGGAGTTGTTTAGAATCGGTTATTTGCCAGGGTGAGCACAAAGCGTGGCAGGCGTAGGAATGAAGGAACAACAACTGACAGCCAGGAGAGATATGGCACCTGGGTCAGAAGGAATTTTAGGGAAGTGAAATCAGTTACACTCCGTCCTGGAAATAAACAGATGAACAAAATATTAGAATTATGTGACTAAATAATTTTAAATCTTGTTCGAATCTAAAATTTTCAAATCTAAAAACATCAACAAAAAAACAAAAACAAACAAACCATAGAAAGCTGATACAAACTTACCATCAACATCTTGTATCCCATAGCGCCTTGCCAGGTCACAAGTCATGAGTGTTTTCCCAGTCAGCGACATCAGATTTTTGTCTTCCAGGCAGAAAGAGAAACCAGAGTATACTTAGTTTGCAAATAAACAAAAGAATCAGTTGAACCCGTAAATGCTTGTTCTGAAAGCATGTTATAAGCAGCGAGTACAGATCGAATATGTCCGCAGTTACTTAAATGCTAACTTCTCTAAAGCCATTCGGGCTTGCATTTCAGCCTCCATTGAACAATCTTGACTGTGAAGTGAGTGCCATCTCATACAGTATAATCCTACCTTTTGCCAGGTTGACAATGCACTTCCCACTCAGTTCTGTGGATTCTCCATTGGCAAATACATCTTTAAACTAAGGAAAAGAACATCCAGAGATTTAGCAAAACAGCAGAAGTAACTACCATGGATAAGGATTTGCTGCTAGAGAAGAGTCTACCTTAGAAAGTGCACCCTGTTGTGCATCTTTCTCCAACATGAACTGAGACACCAACTCTGTTTGAACTGCTCCTGGCCACAGGCTGACAGAAGCCACTCCTCTACTTTTCAGCTCAACAGCCATGTCTGCTGCCAGCCTGTCACACTGGAAACAAACCACATAGCAAAACAGGTTTTTATTGCACTGACCTAATTACACAGTATATGTACTTATATCGAATGAGATTTGGGTCTTGATAATGTAAATCTGGGACTTAATGAGAGGAGAACTTACTGCGGCTTTGCCAACGCCATATGGCACATTGAACAGATACCGCAGCCCCCCTATAGATGAAATGGTGACTATCAAACCCCGACCTTGAGCTACCATCACCCGGGATGCATACACCGAGAAGAAATAGTGGCCTCTGCCAGAGAAATAAAAATAGAAACAAGTCAGATCTGTTTTCCCCCCACTCATTTTTAAAATACCTCAAATGAAGTGAAAATGAATACTACTTGGATTTACAGTTAATACATCACACTATGTTTCCCCATCACTCTCATTGTTTTGAATGACAAAAACAAGTTGAGTAATGTCTGAAAAAACGTCATCAGACATGAGACGATTAAGCAGTTGGCCGAGAGTGACTCGGTTGACTTATCAGACATGAGTAAGCCCAAAAGCATACCTGAGGCCTGTGTTGTTGACGGAATCCCACATGGACGGATCAGTTTCCCAGAACTTCATCCCCATACGCTCGAAGATATCCTGCAATAACAAATCATGTTTAGAGTTCAGGTAAATAGCTAATGGATAATGGCACACGATCGCTACTTGGTGCCCTTTCATTCACAAGTATGTGATAGATACAGCAGTGTTTCATGACAGTGCAGTACACCTACCTGTACTCCAGCATATGCATTGTTAACCAGGATGTCCAGCCTGCCATTCTGTTCATGTTTTATCTGTTCAAACAGTTCTTCAATGTCCTTGTCTTTTGTAGAATCGCAGATAACTGGCACACAGTTTCCACCCCTCTCTCTAACCTGTGTTGAGCGCAAAGACATCAGATGTGAACAATAGCAACAAATCCTGACTAAAGCACTACTACTACTACTACTACTACTACAGATTAGAAAACAGCCACATTTCAGGACTGGACAGAGGAAGTGTTATTTTTGGGAGCTGAGCCTACAGATTACAAACTGATAGCACCACCATCAACAAGAAACAGGTTAATGGACGTTAGCATTGCCTCTGTATCTTCTAGCTGTCCGATAAGCCCTCATAAAAAATGCATGCATGACATTTCACCTGGGCAGCCGTTTGTTTCAGAGTCTTCTCCTGGCGCCCTGTAATGTAGATGGTGGCTCCTGCCTCCGACAGCTGGAGAGCTATTCCCCTGCCAATGCCTCTGGAGGCACCTGTTACCACACACACCCAGCCAGACAAGGACATTTTCTCTGGGGGGGAGGAAACAAGCAGTAAGCACAAATACACCACGTAAACTAAAACTACATAGAATGTATAGAGGTTTGATATTGGTTAAATGTGACCAGATCAGAGGTCAACTGGGAAGTTGGAAAAAAAAATTAATTGGAACATGGTTGCATAAATGAAACGGTGCCAAGTCCTCCCACTGTCCATAGTTCATTTGGTATCTAGAGGAGCTATTTTTGGCCCGACACAGCTACATTAGTTCCAGTCACTATTATTCAGCATGATTCATGTGCAGTCGACAGTTCACACTGATATAATGACGAGACTGACACCAGTGGTCAATGATTTATCAGTGATCGGTTTAATGATAACGTATGGAAAGGAATATACACTTTGCCCAGATGGTACATTCACATTACACATGTCTTTGCTGAACGTTATAGGAGGGAAACAAAATTAAACCACACACACACAAAAAAAAGTGTACTATCGACTATGGTGACGCGATAAAGTTGGCTTTAATTATGAGTAAGAAATGTACGATTTTTGTTCTCGTTACGTGAGAAACTGACCAAATGTTTCTGGAGGCATAGCCTGTTGATTCCAGCAACTCATAATCAAAACCATCTTTATTGCTACACAGTCATGATTTTCTCCTTGTTAGTGTGGTGGATGCCGAATTAGGATACGTGATCTAATATTAATATTACAAACTTGCAACGGGATTCTTGTCGTTTAAGCTGGTATAACAAAAAGCCTTTCACGACGAAAACGACTCAGTCAGAGCCCGAAGAGTTAACGGAGTAACTGGCGACTCGATTTGATTAAATCATAGTTCACGGTTATCAGGGGGCGAGCCTGTTGTTGTTTAACACGGTGGATTGTAGAATAAAGTGTAAAACCTATAGAAAAAAACAATACCTTTTTTTCCACGGAAAGCGCTGGATCTGGTTTATCAAGTCCCCGGTGAGAGTTATTCGGAGGAGACGTCACGGCTGGTGTGTGAAGCTGTTATGATATCATTGCTCTCTGGCGCCTCGAGTTACAAACGTGAACGTAGCATGTGACATCGCGAGAAGACGAGAGCGGAACGTCCGCGTGACGCTGATGATTCGCTTCATGGATGAACCGACTTCCTCCTTCGCTTGAATTACGCTCGAGATGAGCGAGGCCTGCGCAGGAACTAGCGCCGTTTCACAATGCACGCCGGTTAGATTTGTAGCCTAATTGTAATATTTGACGCTAGATTGTAGGTATATATATTGTGCAGTGACGGATTCACCCGTTAACAAGCATATGTTGTGTGGCTGACACGAACAATAAAGTTTATTTCAGCCATAGCTGTCCGAACGTGATCCGCAAACCGCAGAGCCAGAATCGGTGAACTATCTCGTTTTTGAGTGTCGGAGGTGGTCTTTGGTTTAACTTAAAATAAATCACACACGATGGCGCTATAGTGTTTAAAAATACACGTAGCCTATGAAAGTGTCGCTAATGATGCGTAGCCGCATGGAGCAAATGGTGGTAGTTGTTGTAGGAGCGTATTGAATTTCAAAAGAATATTTCTGGGGGGTTTTGGCTGTGTGTATGAAGGCAGTTTCAAACTGCATCTAAAGTAAAGGCTAGTCTTATTTGATGGTGGAGCATTGATATTGTTTTTTTTTTTTTTTACATGGCTGTGTTCCCTTTTCTCTTTTTCTAAGCATACTGTGATCTAATACATCTGATTTTATTACAAAACGGACCGACAGGGCTCCTGACTTTCAGACATAAATCTTGTGTGTATTTGAAGGCCTGTTTGTTCACAGTAGAAACAGTATTAGGAGTACATAATGGTGTTTGTTTTGGCCTGTTTTGATTGTTTCATTTTTTGTGCGTTCAATAAACAAGAGACGGTGGAGTTATGGGGTCCGTGCTGCCTGTTTGCAGCTGTCATGAGCCCTAAACTCAAAAGAAAGACACTAGCCCCTGCACACAAGTGTTTCCAGTTATTGATTACACCTCTGCTAAGACTGGAACTGGGTGACAGTATTCTGGGAATTAACCAGAGTCAATGTACTGTTAGAGATACAGGTGTGTGTTTGCAGCCCCAGCGGGTGCAGGAAAAGACTGACAAACAAGTCAGGGCGGTGTTTTCAAACTCTTTTAAAAAAAAAGCAAATATATAGTATTCTGCATCAGTGTTTACCATGATGCAGAACTGCGTATACGATCAGGATTTAGCTTTCTGATATACTTGTTTAGTTTGGCTTGAAATCGGTTTACAGTATTTCCTGTTGTGACTGCAAGCTTTCCGAGAAGGTCACATGCTGACAATGATTGACTAAATCGGTTCTATCCAGGTCATTTCTGTTTGAGGATGATGCTGACTTTACACAGCAGATGTGAATCTTTTAAACACTCATACTCATACTCATATATTAGTGTGTGGATTATTGCCTCGGATTGGCATCAAGATTTTGCGGCCACTGACTGCAAAAGGTTTCTTCCTACTAAGTAATTTGAATCACAAAAGTGAAAACATTGTAAGTGTAACAGAACCGTATACTGTTCCACCAGCTGAAAACAGTGTATAATTATTAGTTAAGAGGGTCCTGAAAGAGAGCCCTGCTTCCAGCCTCATCCTGGCATCAGACCTCTGGACAGCAGGGCCAAATAGATTTGGTTTGGATCCCTAAATAAAGTATCATAGCCATGTAGAGAGACTTTAGATGGATTCCCCATTTGACTTGATATTGAAATACTTACATTAGTTTGCTGTAGTGGTTAACAGGGAAAATGCTCTGTGTAGGTCTTGCTTTTTAATTGCTGCTAGGGGCTTTAAACCCCATTACTTATACTTATTTTGGAGAGGCAGAATCTCTGTAATAGGCCCTTTTTGCAGAGGATATTTTGACTTGTCAACAATAGGAAAAACACTTGTGTTAATGATAAATGAATGTTTCAGCATCCTGGCATTGTCCATGTTGACTCACTGTCACACTGTCATGACTTACCCATTACACAACGCGAGCAATTTTAGGTTTAAAAAAGATTACATACTCCATCCATCCAGCAATCCATTTTCCACACTTTCCAGCTCCTCCTGGGGAATCCCAAGGTGTTCCCAGGCCAGTTGAGATATATAATCCCTCGCAGTGTGTTCGCTTAAGGGGCCTCTTACCAGATTACATGCTCCTTACACATAAAACATGTTATCAATACAAACAAATTACTGAACATATCTATTGTATCACCTGATGAGATCTAATGGAACAAAGCCCAGACAAACTGCGCACTCCTCAAACATCATGTTACAAAATAAATGACCTGGAACCGATTTAGTCAATCATTGTCAGCACTTGACTTTCTCGGAAA
This sequence comes from Gadopsis marmoratus, assembly GCA_036023855.1. Lineage (NCBI taxonomy): Eukaryota > Metazoa > Chordata > Actinopteri > Centrarchiformes > Percichthyidae > Gadopsis > Gadopsis marmoratus. The sequence goes on along the minus strand of JAVQJF010101586.1, from coordinate 4,754 downwards.
GCTTGCAGACACAACAGGAAATACTCTAAACCGATTTCAAGCCAAACTAAGCAAGTATATCAGAATGCTAAATCCTGATCGAACACACAGTTCTGCATCATGGTAAACAAGCAAAGATGTTTACCATTAAAGATTTGACTTCTCTACTGGAAAAGTGTTACCTGCTTAATGGACTAACCTTTTTACGGTATTTGCAATCTAACAGGAATATATTTTTGGTTATTGAACCAAGTTGTGTTTTTAACAGTCATGGTCCTTTTTTAACTTCTCATACATTTTTTTAAATTAGCGTTAGTGTATATATAATGTACAATGTCAGAAAGATGGGCCAACTTTTCAAACATAGCTTTTAGCTTTTTGTAAGGGTAGTTATTGGTTTGCTCCTCCTGTTGTGGGATGCCAACGCAGCCCCCAGATATTGATCATTCGGTCATGTATAAAAAGCATTAGGACTGTTGATAGAAGGGGAACGTTTTATGACACAAGGCAAACGGCGCAATGGCTGGAGGTTCTAACTTCATTTGGATTGCCTTCCTTCTCTTCTGCGTCTTTCAAGCATCTGATAACAGACAAGGTAAGGATCAGTAATCCATCTATACCACACTCAGTTAGTGTTCAGTGAATAAAATGTTAATATGTTAAAATCCGACCTACATTCAGTCGGCGATTCTTAATGTTGATTTTCTTCTGTTTTCTCAGACGATCATGTTGTGAATAGGTTAACCGGTCGTACAGGAAATCCAGATGTAGACGACATAATTTCAAAGATCCCAGTGAGTCCCCAAAACTGTAACTTATCAGCTGAAATAAACCCATTTATATAGCAATCTGGGCAATCCTTATCACGCTCTTTCTTCTACCCTGTCGACTCCAGATAATCCTACCAGAAGGAATTGATCCCAAGAATATAAATGTGACGGTATGCAACAAATACTTTATATGCTTATGCATATAACCTTTTTACTGTGTTGTAATATTTGTACGTGGTAAACCTTTACCACGTAAAACTATTCAAGAATCTTGTTTTAAAATCTATTTTTTGTACTTATTTCAACCAACCAAATATCTTTTGTTTCCCCATAGTCAGTTATTATCAGCTCTTGTATTGGTGAGTGATTCTTTATACTTCACAATATGTGCATGTCAAACAAATTATAACAAGTGGAAAACGCTAAGCAGCAGTGATTAAGTACCAATTGCAGTAACAGGGTTACTGTAGTAAGGAAGTAGCTGTGGTATGTTTTTGGTTTAACATTAGCAGTGTTGAGTGCTGGTAAAAGTACAAATTCCAAATGCACAAAATGGTTTTGGCTGATGTACAGGACATACTATAACACAATGTAAACATATTGCGACATACTCTGTTTTTGTGCAGTCAGTTAACATCACTTCTTGTCAGGTATGAAGGAACAGTTGACGCTGGTTAACAGGCAGCTTCAGGAGACAACTCTCCGCAACAGACAACTAGGTGAGTATTCATCCTGTTAGAAGCGGAGGTTTATCACTAGTTAGGATTTGTGGGTTTACTGTTATTGTTTTACTCTTTCGGACAGACAATGAAGTCTTCGGGTTGAGGAGCGAAGCCAGATTGCTGAAGCTACAGCATGATACATGCACTTCGACAGCCTCAGTTATTACTGGCTGTAAGCTTTTGATCGTAAATCACACTCATACATGTTCAGGTGATACACATGAACCAATGTTTAACTGTATCTTTAAATCCTTGACAGCTTATCAAACCCAGTTACAGAACAAAATGACTCAGCTTCTGGAGACATTTGATAGTGACACCTTTCAGAGTAAGTTTACCAGACTTGGAGTTAAACCACTCCTATTTAGTTTATTGTTTGTAACACAAGTTAGATATATGACAATGCAGAGTTTTGGTCTAGTCTAATATACATGTTTTTTCCCCTAGTTTTGAAACTCATTGCCCTCACCTGGGAGGTGAATACATTACAGAAGAAGGTCAAACATGCTGCTAATGCTACAGAAACTATTGAAATCAGCTGTGAGTTGTTCTCTTTCCAATTTATCGCTATGCTCTTCTGTAACTGTTGATACAATAAACTCCAATATAATTTTTATCTTGAAATATTTGAACTTGGCTCCAAGGGCTTGATATTTTCATCTATGCAATAGATATAACACATTGTCCATGACAATGGCTTTTATTAACATCGGATAAATGTCTTTGAATTAAACGGTTTCATGTCTGAACTTGTGTCTCACAGTGCTGCAGAGAGAGCTGCAAGTGAAAACCAATGATCTGAATGTAAAGACGCAGCAGATTTCAAGAAGCCATACAAACTCATCTCTGAGTAAGAGCTTTTTTTTTTTTAATTTATAAAACATTTGTAGAATGGCTGTAAGCAGTGGTGAAGTCTCAGGGTTTTCCCTTGAAGCGCTATACACAGTAGTAAAATGTTCTGATTTGACTTGTTTTGTTGTTTGTGTCAGTTCTTCAGATCATCTCACTGCAAAATCAGATCTGGGATTTGGAAGGGGTAAAGTCAAGAAGACGAGAAACTAGTCCTCAAACTGACAAGAGCATTCTGGGTAAATTGCTGCCCACTTGACAGAAGTACAAGCATGTTAAGCAGTGAAAATTGCCTGTCCATAATTCAGACAGTACATTTGAAATGAGACTATATAACCTTTGAGACAAGGAGTTCTTCCCTTTACAAATAAAAAGTTGAATTCATAAATAAATAACTCAATTTAACACAGTCAGAGGTTTCGCTGCTACAGTATTACCAGTAGCTTATGTGGCTAATGTTTGCTAATATTAGCATCCTATAGGTAAATATTGCTGTATAATGGTCAGTTTGCTGACTTTATGACATAATTTGTGCTATGAAAAATAGCTTAGCCTTTTAGCTAAATGGGTTAGCTAAATTTAGTAGATTATATTAAACAGTTGTTAAGCATTTAGCATTATCGTCTTTTGTTACCGCATTGGTCGCAAAAGTTACACAATCTCACTTTTACATGATCTCACTTTATATCTTCTGTCTGTTTAGCACTTTTGTTTGGCAGGGATCCATCTATTAGCATTTTCTTTCTGTGTTTATGATTTGTTCTCTGTTTATTTACTTTCCCTTGATCAGCTGTACAAAAGCAACTGGACAGGAAGATCAGTGAGCTGCGAGTCAAAGGAGATGCAGACTCAGCCAGTCAGTACATCTTTCTACATTTGTCAATATTTTCCTAGTATTAACAATGTTAAAGGGATTTCCTGGCATCTGACATTTCTTGACACACGTCCTCTGTCGGTCCTCCAGTGCTGGAGCTGATTTCTGTGCACAGTAAGATCACAGTGATGCAGAGGCTCGTCCGTGTCCACATTGAGGAATCCTTAACTAATGCTGCCAGTGAGTCCTATATCTCATAGTATTGTAGTCTCATCTTGTATATGAGGCACTTATGCTACTAAAGCTGCATTTTTGTTTGTTTTTCAGATTACCAGAGGCAAAAGACGAAAACAATTGAGCTCCTTAAAAGGAAGATTGCACAGTTGAATCGTGAGGAGAATAACATAGAACTTAGTAAGTGTGAAACTCAAAGAAAATGCACTTTTTTTTTGATATTGCTGTGTTTACTACAGCATTCATTTGACATCTTTTTTATTCTCCAGCCAAGGAAATTTTAATGCTGCAGTCCGAGATAGAGCATTTAATGGAGATAATTGTAAACGCCAAAAGGACAACTGATTATCAACTTGAAGGTGAATGATCTTACAGCTCTTTGAAACTTTATATACTTAAATATATTAAGTTGAAAGTCACACTTGTGCGCGTCTAATGTGGGATTATGAAATACTAAAACTATAAACAAATCTTATAGTTACTCGAACAGCAAAGTCAGAAAGACATGTTGTTAGTTGTTGTTGGGTTTTTTTTCACCTTAGTGCTAAGAGTTATTTTGGAGGAGGAGAGGAAACGGCACGAAACCTTACAGATACAACTGGAGGAAGCAGACTATGCCCAGGTTCAAATGAGTAAGTAGGAGCATGAAGGCTGATTGCTGCACTTGCCAAATGCATTTATGCATTATATCTAGAGCTTAAAATTAAGATTTTAATTCAAAACTTTGGAAAACAAATCTTAACAAATACAAATGATTCTACCATTAAAGTGTATTTCCCAAAATCCTGGACAACTCCATTCTATTTTAAATGTTGTGTTATCGCTACAGGCCAAAAAACCCACCATACAGAGTATACATATATCACCTCCATAAGTCAAAGTCCATAGATTTACATCTTTCCTTTTACTTTGAGCAGTCATGAAAATCATCAGCATAATGAAAGAGCTGCGAGAGCTGCAGGTTTATGAGCAAGACCAGACAACATCGACGAGTGAAGCCACCAGTGAGTGCTTCTCTTCTGTTTCTATATTATCTGCCGAAAAGCAGCTGATAATGATGCCAACAACGGATGCTGTAAATATTTGGTGGCTTAAACTTCAAATTTCTCACATTTCATTGTTAAATCAGCTCTTAAGATTCTGCTTCAAGACAAAGAAAGGGAATACGCCAAAGCTCAGGCTGAAATAATAGGTGAGCCTGTCTTATTCTTAAAAAAAAAACTGCTCTGAAAACTTGAAAGCACAGTCTCAGGTGAGCGTTTTGATGGCCTGACTTCATCTGTCTGTACAACAGAGCTGCAGAGGAAACTGCGATTAAAGAGTGAAGAATGCTCTGGAGTCGAGGAAAGATACGAGCGTAAGTTGTAAATATGACTTCAGCTGAAT